>APFE030407263.1:2722-32601 GCA_000404065.3 Pinus taeda | reverse complement strand
GATGTTCAATTCATTGAAGAGGAAGCTTGGGATGGAAGCATAGAGAAAACAATGAATGTTAAAAACTGTTTGTCTCATGATGAAGATGATGAGAAGGTGGCTGAAATGCATCCCCAAACAGTAGTGCAAACACAAGGACAGCAAGGGACACCATTGAGGATAAATGAGAGTGCTTCTCCAAGCACACCACAAGGAGGAAATTCAAGTGCGTCTTCAAGTACTTGCACACCAAATAAAAGAGGTAAGAAGTTTAGAAATCTAAGTGATATTTATGATGAAGGGATGAATTCCTTATTTGCCTTGTTTTGTCATGTTGATGATCCTATTCATTTCGAGGATGCAATTAAAGATAAGAAATGGATAGAAGCTATGGATGAGGAGATGAATGCCATAGAAAGAAACAAAACATGGGATTTGGTTGAGCTACCAAAAGGTAAAGAAGTCATTGGAGTGAAATGGGTTTACAAGAACAAGAGCAATGCTGAAGGAAAGATAGAAAGGCGCAAGGCAAGGCTGGTTGTCAAAGGGTACAAGCAGCAGTATGGGAGAGATTATGAGGAGACTTTTGCACCGGTTGCAAGAATGGAAACCGTGAGAGCAGTGCTGTCCATAACAGCACAAAACAAATTGAAAGTCTACCAAATGGATGTGAAGTCAGCATTCCTAAATGGAGTGTTAAAGGAAGAGGTTTATGTTGAACAGCCTCTAGGCTATGAGAAGAAAGGTGAAGAGCACAAAGTGTGCAAATTGAAGAAAGCTCTTTATGGGCTGAAGCAAGCGCCAAGAGCATGGTACAGCAGAATAGATTCATATCTATTGGATAATGAATTCGACAAGTGTGAAGGAGAACCCACCGTCTACATCAAAGAAAAAGATTGTAAAATTTTAATTGTTGTCTTGTATGTTGATGATGTTATTTTCACAGGTAATGATGATCAGCTCATTAAGAATTTTAAATCTGTCATGAAAGAAGAATTTGAAATGACTGACATGGGTTTCTTGAGATACTTCTTAGGCATAGAAGTAGACCAAAATGAAAAAGGAATTTTTATCTCACAGGCAAGATATGTAAATCAAGTATTGAGCAGATTTAACATGCAAGAATGTAAGGCAGCGATCACTCCCACAATAATGGGATTGAAACTCAGCAGAGAGGACAACAGCAAGGATTTTGATCCTAGTTTGTACAAGAGTATTGTAGGCAGCCTTATGTATTTAACAGCAACTAGGCCTGACATTATGCATGCTGTTAGTTTAATTTCCAAATTCATGGAGAGGCCAAAGGAGGCACATTGGCAGGCAGCAAAAAGAATTTTGAGGTATGTCAAAGGTACCAAAATGTTTGGAATTTTATATAATGTCTCAGAACATTCAGATTTGGTTGGATACACTGATAGCGATTGGGCTGGAAGTGTTGATGATCAGAAAAGCGCTTCCGGTTATGTTTTCCATATGGGTTCAGGAGCCATTTCATGGGCTTCTAAGAAGCAGTGCATTGTAGCATTGTCTACAGCAGAGGCTGAATATGTGGCAGCTACAGCAGCAACATGTCAAGCAGTTTGGATGAGAAGGATGTTGAGGAGCTTAGGCCAAGAGCAGGCAAAAGGGACAGTGATTTTTTGTGACAATAGCTCAGCTATTGCATTGTCAAAGAATTCAGTATTTCATAAGAGAACGAAACACATTGATACAAAGTTTCACTACATCAGAGAATTGGTGAACAATGGAGAAATTGTCCTAGAACATTGCAGGACTCAAGAAAAGGTAGCAGACATCTTGACAAAGCCACTGGATCAGAAAAGCTTTGAATTTTTTAGGAAGCGTATGGGTATGACCGAATGCCCAGTAGTTGAAATTAAAGGGGAGTGTTGAATTTGTAATTTCAACCGTGCACGGTCCAACATTTAATACACCTCAAAACCACCCAGCAAAACCACAAACCCGCTTGAGGCATATCGCACCGCTTTTGGTTGAAGGCAGTTTCCGTACACAAGAGCTCCGATACAATTTGGAGCTGACGTGTGGATGAGGCGTGACATCAGCCTGTGACATTTATCGGAAGGTAAAAGTCAGTTAAAAAGTGGCTTCCGATATTCATCTCCTTCGTCCGATCTGCTCTTGCATTTTCCGCCGTTGATTGCTCCAAGCTGCATACGGCCAACATTAAATATTGTGTGGAGTAAAGTTAGGTTAAAAAGGGCTTCTGATCTTCTTGTTAGCTGTCCGATGGGGTTCTTCGCTCTCCGCCATCGATCGCATGAAGCTGCATACGGGCCCGCATCAAATCAAATTGCGTGGAGTAAAGTCAAGTTGAATTTTGACCATACCTTATTAAAGTTTTGTCATAACGCGTAGGTGGATTATTAAATTTTTGTTTACTGCAAGTATGGGCATAAATTAAATAATGGCATGGGCTATGTCATATAGTTTTAATTTTATTGTTTTTTAATTTTTACGGCCGTAAGTTTGTTTTTAATAGAGCAAGTAAAAACATATGTTGGTTGACCATTTTTTTGGTAAGTGTAAGAAATGTAAAAACGCACAGCAGTGCAGGAGCGAAGAAGGCGAATATGTGAATCAAAACCAAGAATTGTTTCACACAGCAGTGAAAAGGTAAAACAGTAAATCCTTGTAATCTTTGTTTTCACAAAGCAGTGAATGTAAATGAAAGTTTTATACACAGTGGTGTAAAATTTCAAAGGAGACAGAGTAATTTCTTTTGTAATGTTTGGTGAATCCCTCTGAGTGAAAGATGATGAATATGTTCTCAGTAATGTTATTTTAATGAATAGAAATCTTTTATGGTGGTGTAATACTCTGTTCTTCAGTAAATTTTTTTAAAAAGCTTCCCTGTGCACAAAAGATCTTGGAGTAAAGAAAAAAGAGCATTGCCTCTGTGTGCTTGAATTTTTGTGTTTTTGGGATTTTGCCAGAAAAATCCCCAACAGGGTCAATTGCTACTGGTGACTAGTGTTCGAAACGAACCGTGAGTGTTGGGCACTGGATTCCAAGCTAGGAAAAGACATGAATCTGCATCATTGTGCCGTAGTATGATGCAGTTAGATGTTCCTTGTGGCGGAGGAAACCGACAAGTGTTGGAAATGTAAGCTCTGGAGCGGTGGTTAAACTCGGAGTTGTAGAGCTGTCTGGCTTACGCTTGGAGGACGCCGAGCAATTTCTCCTCTTCAATGACGGAAAATTGGTCACTACCCATACATTCCTGATGCCCTCATTGTCCACATTGGCGACCAAGTCGAGATATTGAGCAACGAGAAATTCAAGAGTGGGTTGCACAGATGGATGGTGAACAAAGAGAAGGTGAGGATTTTGTGGATAGTGTTCTGCGATCCACCAAAAGATGCCCTAACCGGACCAATGAAGGAAGTGGTGGACGAGGATAGCCCTCCATTGTTTCCGGCGAAGACCTTCCAACATCACACCGATCATAAGTTGTTATGCTGTTTATTGAAGATTAAGCCGAGGGTTTACCACTGATTTTTGTTATCGATTGCTGTTGGAAGAGACGTGGAGGAGCAGAGGGGTTGCCTGGAGAAGTGGTCAGCATAGAGTAGTGTTGCTTTGTTTGGCGCCTGCTGTGTTGATATTGGTGTTGGTTTAATACGACATTGGAGAGCCGAATGTCTGTTGGCAACCTGAGGAAGCCGACTGCCCTTTGGTGAAGTTTGTTGATAATTTCTTGCTAGTTGGCTACTGAGTGTGCTTGAGGAAGTTGAGCGGAAGAGGCATCAAGCCTTGCGTTGCTTAGGTGTTGTCCTGTTATGGATTGAGAGCAGTTTCTCTGACTACATGCTGCGTTGAGATCTACTGAAGGACCAGTGGGCCAGATCTACGTGCCAGTGTCAGATCCAAGGATGTGAAAGATTTTGTGTTCATAGTTGTAGGTAGAACCACTGTCTGATTACTGGTGGTGGCGATGTTTTGTTGATAGCCATAAATCAGGCAAGGGCATCGCTTCTGTGAATGATAATGTTTGGAAAAAAGTTTCAATTTATTGTTTGATTTATAATTTTTCCTGGTAATGTTAATGACTGAATGATAATGATAATGTAATAGTGAAGCTCTATCATTCACATCATCAGTCTTTAGTGAAGCTCTAATGTAATAGAAAAACTATTTATGCAATTGCACATTATTTTTGACCATTTTACGAGCCATAACACCTCCCTCACTATGCTTAAAATTCCACCATGAGAGAGACTTTTTTTTGACTAATTTTTGGTTTATAATTGGTATTTTAAAATTGAAGAATTACACTTTGTATGTTTAAGAATTTTATATATGTATTTCTATTTTGAAAAATTTAAAATATATATAATTGAAGAATTACACCTGGTATGTTTAGGAATTTAGTATTTATTATTCTAATTTAATTTAAATTTTGCCATATTAAATATTGCTATAATAAAAATAAAAGTTTGGAAAAGAGTAAGCTAATAACAAGCATGTGAGTAAAAAGAAATATTCAACCTTACCAATCTACATATCGAATTATCTCATAATATACATATGGGTTATGGTACAAGTAATTAAAACAAGAGCTTTGTTAGTCAAATTTCTTTTTTGTGATAGTTATTGATGGGCATATATGGCATCAAGAAATTTGTAAAATAAGTGAGATGAAATATATTTTCTCAACATACTTACAAAGTAGGAAGCTCTTAAATGTACAACATAGGTGTATATAGCATCAAGAAATTTGTAAAACCAACAACATGGAATATATTTTCTCAACTTACTTACAAAGTGGGAAGCTTTTAAATGTGTGTGTGAAGAGCTTTTAAGTGGAAGATCCTCTTCTCTTCTCTTCTCTTCTCAGTGGTTACAAATTTTCATTGAACAACTTGGTAACTTTATAGTCAGAAACAACCTGCAAATAATTAATATAATTCGTTAATCGTAATTTGAATCAAAATATATTCATCCTTGTGAAAACAAAATTGTATTAAAGAAAATCTAAATCAGTTGAAAAGATTAAAACTTACATATTTAGCATCAAACCAATGTTGTACTTGACTAAATTGATATATAAAAATGGATTACACTTCAATTAAATAGTCATATGAGATGTATAATTTTCCATAAAGTTTGATTGCTATGGAAAAATCAAATTCTCCATTACTAATTATGGAACTAATTAGTTATCTTAAAAAAAAAAAATCAAAACCCCTTATTATGTTATGGAAACATGAGAATTTTATGTTAAAATTCTTTATTATCTTAAAGATTTGTTGAATTAGACTGCAAGTTAACTTTCTAATTTTAAAAGTTAGAAAACACAAACACATGGGTAAATTTTAAATATACCCATCAAATAAATGTTTTGAAAAATTATTCGAGTATTATTAACAACTTGCAGATTTTAAAAATACTACTAAAGTATGGTTAATAAAGTGAAATAAGGGACCATAACCCACTCATCCTCAACACTCATGTGAGTCGTCAAGTAACACAACCATATTAATAATAAAGTAATTGACCTTAAAAAAAAAGTTGAAATACATCAACCATAGCCCACTAATCCTCACCACTCAATAAAAATCATTTTCCACCTTCTATACATTTATCAATATCATTAAGAGATAGAAAATGACACCATCCATTTGATGAACAAGATACATATCCACTTATTTTAACTACTTTACTAATAAAGATAGATCCATTTTAAATATAAATCTAACCTGAGTCGAGAAAAATCCAATTTTTTCACCTGCAAATTTTTGTATTAGCCCACATTATTAAATATTTTATATAATTATTTAATTTTTTTTTTTATTTTATTTTTTAAATTGGTCTATTTTAAATTCAACCTTTGAATACAAGTCCATCATATTAATATGTACCAAAAATAATTATTCATCTTTAAAAAATCACAAACTGCCGCAACATCCTTTGAGTTTTCATTCCCAGATACCATAAGAATTGGTTACTGTCACTAACAACGGAAGTAATTATGGGCTTCAGCGCTTGTAATAGAAATCAACTGGAACAAACTTTCAGTTGCTGTAATCACATTGCTTGAAATTAATGGTAATAATAATAAGTTGCAACAGTTGTACTAATAACAATGCTTGAAATCATATGTAGCCTGTAAGACTAATGAATTGCGGCAGGTGTAAGATCTGGTCGATATCTTCTAGGATAAGCATTTGCGATCAGCAGCGTGCGAGCTTGCAATGACATATAGTGTGAATTCTTGAAACTATAACGAATCTTTCCATCTTCATATCATAAACGAAAGTCAAAAGCAAGTGATTTTTTACACGAAACATTGGAAGCATAGTTAAAATTATTGGGTACCTTGAGCAAATATCAAACTGGAGTCGACTGAATGATGCATATGTTTCAACGCAAAGGAAAATGCTGTGGAGGAATCCTGATCTAGCCTGGCTTATTTGTCAAAGCATTAACATTTGTTTCAACGCAAGCAATCATGATTCATGACTCAGAGGCTTCCTTGTTGCTTGTCCTCTGTACGTAGTGGAGAACCGACATTGGTGCGGTTACCGGAATGGAACGAACAATCTATGCAATGTGGAGTCGAGTCATTGACCTTTATTAGTAAAATTAATTGATGTATTGGCTCCACCCAGACACTTGAAAAATGTGTTACCCTGAGCTGCTTGGGTGATGTTCAATTGGCCGGCTGTCTCCTTCCCTCCTGTGAACGTCAAGCACTAACTTTGTATCTTGATCTTCCTGCAACTCAAATCAATACCCAACTTCACCAACTTCAGCCTCTGCTAACAACCTGTAACAACCTGAACGTAGACTAATCACTGAATCACATTTTCTAACAACAGTTAACAACTTCAACGTAGACTAATCACTAAACTGGCTTAAACTGGCTTCAATTGGTAATTTACGTATATAAATAGTTGATCTCTTTTCATTATATCTCATGTCAATTTTCTTCTCTCAAATCAATCAGGAGTCGCACATGAGTGGAAGCTGAAGACGAAACAGTGCAGTATAATACTAATACGTTTGCTCACTGTTCTGGTATTAGATATATCTAGCGGGGAACTGAATTAAGCCGCAATGGAAGTGTTTAATCAACATGTATGGGCCAGATTGTTTTTGATGGCCATATGGCTGACGTTGTTGACAGCTATGGCGTCCGCGAAGCTACGTACCGAGGCATTCGTGTATGCCCTCTTACCTACATTATTTTTCATTTTGTATATAATTTGATTGGTGGGAAAGATGCCAGCTTTGTTTCTTTCAAATTTATGAGGTTCCCAGAAGGATCAATAAGTTTTTTCCTCTCATACGTCTCTGTATATATCAAAAGTGTATCAAAAGTGAATTAATTAGTGAATTAATTAGATGGTGGAAAGTAAAGATAAATTCGGAAGCTCAGGGAAATTCAGGCACGATATAATTTAAAAATAGTTTATATTTAAAAATTTGACAGGAATTTTTGTAAATGTCAAATTTTATAATTTTAGGTGTTTTAGAAGTTTTTGATGGTACTGAATCAATTTCTATCATAAAATATGATTAAAACATTTTCTCTATTGAAAAAATTAAAATCATTTTACCTAAATTCCCTGGCCTCCTCCAGACAACTTCAAAAAAGAGAAAGCTCACGAACGGTTTTATGAGTAGAAAGAAGATTCATTATTCTCACAGCAAGTTTACCAAAAACACTGGACATTTTGACAACAATTCCTCCGCCTCCCTCCCAGACAACTTCAAAAAAGAGAAAGCTCACAACTAGAATTGAAGGGTTTTATGAGTACAAAGAAGATTCGTTGTTCTCACAGCTAGTTTACCAAAAACACTGAACATTTGACTACATACATATGCCAATACTTTCATTATTAAACTGACATGTCAATTCTTGATTCTTAAAATAATGCTTCCGATGGTGTTAATTGAGCATTCAGCTTCAATCGACATCTGTAAAAAGGCTATGCGGGACGCACAATATAATCACCGTCAACGGCCAGTTTCCAGGTCCAACGCTCAATGTCAGGAACGGAGACACCCTCGTAGTCAAAGTGTACAACAACGCCCAATATAACGCTACAATCCACTGGTACGTCTCAAACTCAGAGTGAATAAGATTTATTTCAATGCATATTACCGATCAGAGTAAATGTCATAGTAATGTTACAAGTCAGTTTAGTGCGTATGTCTCTCTGCATTTGCATCTTAAAAGATTGTACAGTTTTTATTACAGCCAATGAGCCAGGAAGTGATCATATCGTATTTGTAGGCACGGAGTGCGTCAATTCCGCACTGGGTGGTCCGATGGACCTGAATATATAACCCAATGCCCCATTCGCCCATGGGGAAGTTACACATATAGATTCACAATCACTGGTCAAGAAGGGACTCTATGGTGGCATGCCCACAGTTCATGGCTTCGAGCTACTGTCTATGGAGCCTTGATCATCTCTCCAAGCCCGGGAGCCACTTATCCCTTTACCAGGCCCCATGGCCAGTTTACCATTCTTCTCGGTAAGCTACCACTGATTCTATTTTTTAGGATCCCGGTTAACGACGTGCTTGATTTAAATGCCAAACCCTGTTTGCATTCACAGGAGAATGGTGGAATAGGAACCCTATCGATGTTGTGAACGAAGCTACCCGAACAGGAGCTGCCCCCAACATTTCAGATGCGTTTACTATAAATGGACAACCAGGAGACCTATACCAATGCTCAAGTTCAGGTACATTTCTATGCATCTAATAGACTAAAATTCTTTAACTATTTCGGAGTTTAATGGTGAATCTGAGCCAGTCTAGCTAGAGATATCTGCTAATGGCAAACGATGGATGCAGATACCATTCGCGTTTCAATAAACAGTGGGGAAACCAAGCTTCTACGGGTGGTCAATGCTGCACTCAATACTGACTTATTCTTCACGGTAGGTAGCCACACAATGACAGTCGTGGCTGTGGATGCTTTGTATACGAAGCCTTTTCAGACGAATTTTCTGATGCTCGGCCCCGGGCAGACAACAGACGTACTTGTTACTGCTGATCAATCTACAGGTAGATATTACATGGCTGCTCGAGCATATTCCAGTGGCCAAGGAGTTCCCTTCGATAACACCACTACCGTTGCCATTTTAGAATACAAGGGAAGTTCTAGCAGTACATCAGTTCCAACCGTGCCTAATCTTCCAGCTTATAACGACACCCAGACTGCAACTAAGTTCGCTAATGCTCTGAGAAGCTTGGCCTCACACGATCACCCGGTCTTTGTTCCTCAGAGTGTGGACCAGAATCTGTTCTACACCATTGGTCTAGGATTGATCAACTGTCCAGGACAGTCTTGTGGAGGTCCCAATGGATCAAGATTTGCAGCGAGTATGAATAACGCATCGTTTGTTCTCCCAACGACTTCTTCAATCCTTGAAGCTCAACATTTTGGCATGAAAGGAGTATTCTCTGGAGACTTTCCCGACAACCCTCCCGTGCAATTTGATTATACTGCACAGAACGTAAGCAGAGGCCTGCGGTCCCCGGTGAAAGGCACAAGAGTAAAAGTTCTAAACTATAACATGACGGTGCAAGTAATTCTGCAGGGAACAAATATCTTTGCGGGTGAAAGCCATCCTATCCATCTCCATGGCTATGACTTTTACGTTGTGGGATCAGGGTTTGGTAATTATAATGCAAAAACTGATCCTCAGATGTTCAACCTGGTCGATCCTCCTATGCGCAACACTGTGAACGTTCCGGTCAACGGTTGGGCTGCCATAAGATTCGTAGCCGACAATCCTGGTATGCATAGATCTACAGATTTTTTCTTTCTCATGTGTTGTTTGATTCTTTGATACTGGGTACATGTTGATAATCGGTGATTATGTGTGGCAGGAGCTTGGGTGATGCATTGCCACTTGGACGTGCACATAACATGGGGTTTGGCCATGGTTTTTGTGGTGAGCAATGGACCTAGCTCTCTTTTGAGTATCGAATCGTCCCCATTAGATCTTCCGCAATGCTAAGGACAAATACGATATATACCTATGACAGATCGACTATATAAACAGAGAGTACTTTCTATGATATAAGTTGGTCGTATAATTCCTCTCCATAGATTGATCAGGTTCAATCATATTGTTCGGTTAAAGTGAATCTATCAGTGGAATGTTTTCCTCTAGATCCGCCATTTTTGCATTTTCGCTTGTTCTGCAACCACACCCGATAGATATTTTGATTTTCCATCCTTTGTAAGGTCAATTTTGATCGCCTTGGTCGAGTGTTCCCCTAAAAGAGTTTCTTCTGAATTGAAAATCTTATCTCTAAACAGTTTCGCAAGTTAATGCTAATTTCTCAATAATTTAAAATGAAAATTAAGAATGTGTGCCACTCAGTGAGAAACGGTTCAAATTAGAAAACCTAGGTAGACCTCTTTCTGAATGCTCTTTTATGTAAGGTGTAGTTATCTACATGTCCTATAATACTTGTTTGGAATAAATTTTTTTAAGTTTTAACATTTTAATTAGAATTTGGTGATAATTTTATTTTAGGATTGTAATTTTTATTTGAATTATAATTTTAAATATATATAGATAGATAAAGTTGAGGAACTTTTATTAATTCAAAAGGATATACACTGCACAAATATATTTTCAAAATTCTCTCAAACTCACTTCTATCAAATTTATTGGTAGGAGAAAATCACCAAAACTAGTAACCAGTAAACAATACATACCCATCAAACACTACTGGACTCATTGGTAAGACCAGAAAACAACTAGAATCAAGAGACAATCCACAACCATCAAGGATATGACGAATTTACCAAAGCTTAGTTCTTCAAAGAGGGTCTAGGGGATGATTGAGGCTGGAAGTCACATTGAACATGCTTTTCCATGTGATAGTCTCCCTTCCAATCTCTCCAACTTCTCATATATTCGTCTTTGACCCCTTTGTAAGGTGACTAGACGATCCTGCATTTGCCATTGGTTACATGGCAGGTCATTCATAAAGCCAATGACTCCACTGCGATCATCACGATGGTCCCTACAAAGTTTTTCCAAGAGAAGAGTCACATGTTTGAGTCGATTATCGAAAGCATCCAATGGGGTGCGGGGTGGGGGGGAAGGGGAGTTCAACAATCCTAGGTGATTGGGCAAGATTTTGGTCCACTTCTTCCTCCAAGTCATGGTCTACGATCATGTGCTCCTCTCACTGACCTCTTGGACTGATACCCCTTCTACCCTTGCTGCGTTGTTGGTGCATATTATCAATTCCAAGCTCCACCCAACTCCTTCCTCCACCTATCTGTCACTTGGCTCTGTAGCAAAACCCCTCTCGTGTGTTTATCAGAACACTTCGCCACCATGACGCTACATGTCTTCCAAGATGGGTAATAATATAGCCCTTTTTAAATGCACACATGTTAGCCCATTATTCCACCACCTCCCGTAGAATAGTTAGCGACACTCACCAACAAAGTCACAGCCCTAGTGTATGCCTTAAACCCTCTGTCAATAGATAATAGAGGTGGCTTTCAAATAGAAACCAATAGCCCTATACACTCCAACACACCACCCCATCCACAACATCCCAACTATGAAAAACCTCAGATTTCCAGCCCATGCACTCAATGGTGCTTTGCATCACCGTCATGTGCCAAACTCAACTGGCCCATACAGGAGCAACACCACCACCTTTCCCACGCCAGCTTTGGTAAAACCATCAACAACCTTCAAATAGGCTTGTTAACCAATTGATGATACTCCAACTAATCCAGAGCACAACAATATACACTAAACAAAACCAAGCTTCCCCAACCAGCAAATTCTAATACAAACATTGTATAAATCACAACAAAATGAAGCATTGACTTGAAAAAATCTTACCAACAACTAGGGTGAGTATCGATTATCTAATTCCTTACTGCAATTAACCATGCAGAGGCCCACGAGCACAAAATTCTCCAATAAACTCCAATTTTCAATGTGATCGAGCTTATCTATGCTAGGGTCCCAAGTTTTCTCTCCTTGGGTAGTCTCACAAAGTTTACGAGCTCATTGTCTCTCAATAGATAATTTCTAGAACTCATCATAAAAATGTTATTCTTAAGTAAACTCCAATAACACTCCAACCTACACGTGGATTACCAGATCTTCACACAACACCCTACCTCCATTCCAAAACTTAAATGACCAAACACAAAACAAAAATACCAACTTAAATGCTTCTCCATCTCCTCCTTCTAATTCCTTCACCACATACTTGTGTGTCATTCACTCATCATTTAAGACGATGGGGTTGCAAAACCAATCCCATCATCACACTCAATATTGCAAACCCAATCCCATCATCAGTCAATGTTGCAAACCCATTAGGGTAATTTATAATATTAATAAATTTTAATTAACTTTTTAATAAATTTAACAAAAAAAAATTTAAAACTCAAAACTATTAAATACTTAAGCTATCCCTATTTATAATGCCACAAAATTCATACGATACAACAATCACAAAGAGGGATCACGCTACCTTGATCGAGCACATCTACATGTATATCCATGATTCAATTCACAAGATGCCCACCATGGCTCTTATTAATCCTTATTCACTTTTCATTTGAGTGAGTGGGGAGGAAAGTGCGAGTAATTTTTAATAAGGGATTTGCTTATTCTTAGAGGTTAATGTTTTTATTTTAATTTCTTTTATTGGATTTTTTTATCTTAATTGATTTATAATTTTTTTCCTTCTTTTAAATAAATGCATACAATGTTGTGAGATAATATATTAAATATTCACGGTTAATTCTATTATTAAAAATTGAAATATTTAGTTTTTGTTTTATGTAATTAATGTATTTATTAACTGTATTATAAGGAGAGAGTGATGGGAGGGTTTCATCTTGTATTTGTTAATGTTTATGATATATAAACCAGTATTTGCATGAGATGTTGCGAAGAAAATGTTGTAAGGTGGTAAAAAAAATAGTAATTTGAAGCATCTTGTAAAATCGATGCAATATTTGCACAACATTATAATGTTTCAAAATTATATATTTACAATTTCCAAGATCATTCAATAAACATTATTATCATGATAAAGAACAATATAAAGACTTGGAAAATAGGCTTCATGCTAGACAGCGTATTCTTCCACCTACTATAACATGAAAAAGTATAAGAGGTAGGTGCAACCATACAACTGATGGAGCCATCTTAGCTCTTTATTTACATAAACATATCTTCCTAAAACAAGGAAATGTCAAACACCTCATATAAACATACTAGAATCTTCATGATATGAAGGCTACAACAAGAAATAACATGGGCATGGTAGCCAATACAAAATTTTGAAAGATGATAACATGACCTAACATATGCCAAGTCAATGTTATGTTGAAGGGGGTTAGAACAATGTCTGAAAAAGGCGCATGTGGCAGCCTATCCCCAACCTATTTATCATCAAAATCACCCATAACATAAGGCTAGAAAAAACATGTATAAACAAAATCCACATGTTGGGTCACATCTCCAATAATTCCTTCATAGTTGTCATGATAGAGATGAAGGCAAAGTTTAGAAATGCCTTGAATAATTATGAAAGTGGTGATATTTAATTTCCAGCAAGCTTTTCATACTAACTAAAACCTTCACCTTCAAGAAGATCCAACATTATGTTTTCAAAGAACAACAATAAAAGGAAACAATATGAAACAAAGGTGCGCCTTTGAGTCCATGAATATTTGGTATATCTTCTCTCCAATATTCATAATAATTTAGATACCCTAGCATTCATGAGAAATGCAAAGGATCAAGAAAATATTCTAACAACCATTCCACCTATAAAGATGTGGTGTTGTATTCAACTCTTTGCACAAAAGCACCCCCTCTGGTGCCATCCAAGTGGGTCTCAAGGGCTTCTATTGGAACAATTATGGTACTATGAGCTTATTCATCTCCACACTCAAAAAATATAATCATCCTTGTCGAGTCATCATACATCATAGGAAGAATCAAGATTCAAACATAAGGAAGATGAGGCCAGTTGTGCGTCATTTTCATCATCTCCTTGATAACCCTGGTAGCTTGATGTTGCAACCAACCCTAAGATCTCAGTGGTTGGTAGGAATGAGCTCATTTGGTTGGGGATGCACTAGGTGGCTTTTTACCCATAGGGAAAGGTACACACTCCCCAAAACAACTAATAATTGATATAAATATACTGGAATCTTCATGATATGAAGGCTACAACAAGAAATTACGGCATGGGCATGGAAGCCAATGCAAAACTTTGAAAGATGATAACGTGACCTAGCATATGCCAAGTCAATGTTATGTTGGAAGGGGCTGGAATAATGTCTGAAAAAAGTGCATGTGGTAGCCTATCCTCAACCTTTTTACCATCAAAGTCACCCCTAACACAAGGCTAGAAAAACATGTATAACCAAAATCCACATGTTTTGCCACATCTACAATAATTCCTTCACACTTGCCGTCATAGAGATGAAGCCAATGTTTAGAAATCCTTGAATAATTATAAAAGTGATGATATTAATTTACAACAAGCTATTCATATCAATTAAAACCTTCATCTTCAAGAAAATCCAAGGAAATTATGAACATTTTTTTTCATTTTGATATCCTCATGGAAAACATTATGTTTTCAAAGAACAACAATAAAATGACACAATTATGAAACAAAGGTGAGTCTTTGAATCCGTGGATATTTGGTATATATTCTCTCTAATATTCATATTCATTTAGGTTCGTTGGATTCTTGAGAAATACAAAGGATCAAGAAAATTATTATTCCACCTCTAAAGATGAAATCTTTTTCAGAAGAAAAAATAGTCCATACCCACATGGGTTTGAATGGGATTAAACCAAATGGAATGCTAGAAACTAACATTTATTGCCATGTATGCCAACTGCGGGAGTATAGAGGATGCATGACTAGTGTTTGACAGAATTACTGAACAAATCATGCCTCCATGGGTTTCTATGGTTTCAAGTTTTGCCAACCGTGGTGACTATCATGGACTGCACTGATTGTAGGGTATTTTCAAAGTGGGCAAGGTCATGATGCTTTGGTGATGTTTTTTCGAATGCATAAAGTGGGCATTGCACCGAGTTCCAGCACTATGGAAAATTTTCTCTCTACATGTAATGTGTATGGGGCTCTGAAATAGGGGAAAGATATTCATTGATATGTTATTCGAAGTGGCTTTGAGTCAAATGTCATTATCAGGACTGAGCTTCAGAACTTCTATTCCAATTTTGGAAGAATAGATAATGCATGCCATATATTTGATAGAATGTCTGAGAGAGATGTTGTATTGTGGATCGAGATGATTGGAATGTGTACCAAGAATGAGGACAGTGTTGAAGCATTGAAACTCTTCCATGAAATTCATTTAGTAGGCGTAAATTCGATCACCTTCACCATTACGAGTGCTCTTCTAGCATGCTCCCACTTAGCGGTGTTGCACCATGGTAAAAAGATTCATGGTTACATAAACATACAAGCATTTGGGATAAATGCTATTGTAGGGAGTGCACTAATAAGCATGTATACAAAATGCGGGAGTGTAGAATATGTGAGTAGTGTTTGACATTATAAATCGAAGAGACGTGGTCATATGGATTGTTATGATTGTAGGGTTTACAATGCACCGACATGGTGTGGAAGCCCTCAATATCTTTATACTAATGCAACAAGAGGGTGTGAAACAAGATCATATTACCTTTGTTTGGGTGCTATCCACATGTGTCCATTTAGGCTTGGTGAATGTAGGTTGGAAACACTTCAATCTCATGAGTCAAGAGTATTAGATCACACCGAGAGTGGAGCATTATGCTTGTATGGTTGATCTCCTTGGTCATGTTGGACGACTAGATAAAGCTTGGGATTTCATCAAAAAGATGCCATTACAACCTAACACATATATGTGGGGGGATTCGCTTGCTTCCTGAAAAATTCATTGTAATATATAGCTAGGGGAGCAAGTAGCAAGACACCTTTTTAAGCTAGAGCCTGAAAATGCCCAAAATTACGTGCTTCTAGTAAATGTCTATGCTACAGGTGGCAGGTGGGATGGATTTGCAACGGTGAGAAAAATGGTGAATGCTAAAGGGTTGAATAACCCCCTGGTTGCAATTAGAATGATGTTAGAAATAAGGTATATATGTTTTTTGTAGGACACAAATCCCACCCACAAATTGACAAAATCTATGCAAATTTGGCTGATTTAACCATGAAAATGCAGAGCGCAGGTTATGTTCTCAACACAAGCCTTAAAGAGGAGGAGATAAAAAGCATTCTTCAATCCACAGTGAGAATGTAGTCATTTCTTTTGGTTTTATCAATACATGCCCTAAGCCTTCCATTCGTATAATCAAGAATCTTTGTGTCTGTGAACACTGCCACACTGCTACCAAGCTAATTTCCAAAATTGTTGGATGTGAAATAATTTTGAGAGATGGCAACATTTCCATCATTTCAAGGATGAATCATGTTCTTGTGGGGATTATTGGTTGTCGGAGTCATTAAAAGAAAAAAAAATTACTACAATGTCATGCATATTACTAGCAAGGTCGATACAAATTCAAATATGATGCTATTCTACATTTGCAAATGATGTAACATAGGCCTTATGATTGGTGAGGTCATCTGCAACATAGGCCCTATGATTGGCAAGGTCAATACAAATTAAAATCTAATACTATTCTGCATTTGCAGATGATGCAACATAGGCCTTATATCACCCTAGAGGTCATGGTTTATTGCATCATCAGTGTAAATAAGACATCAATTTGAAGAATAAGGTACTTAATTTTTAACAGCATGTTATTCTTGACAACGTCATGGCTTATTCTGTATGCCAATTGACAAAAATATTTTTTCTTTTTCCAAGGAGTTTCAAAATCCATGTTGAGCATGCATCATAGAAGCAAAGGGAGTCTTATAAGGGTTGAATATGGTTATTGTTTATGTTTGATTATATAAAAGATGCCTAGAATTGGTCCATGTAGACTTGATCATTAGGTAATTAGACGAGGATGATGATGATCTATAAATCCTCACCATATATAGTAACAAATACGATGGTATATATTGAGAGGATTGGGGATCCTTTCACTTTGAGAATAGAGAAAGGTCCCTCCACTTTGTGATGTAAGGTGATAATAGATATATATTACAACCTACCCACTGATTCCCACTCATCTATAAATACTAAATGGACAACCATGGTGGCATCATCAGATAAATTGCAACTTTAATATATTCATATATGTTCGATATGAAATATCTTTGGAGTCTGGTGTACCTTTGGTGGGGCTCCAAGAATGGCTCCCTGATGGTTATTTATAATATCATGGGCCTGCCTTATACATCTCCTAGTGCAAGTCTCAATGGGAGGCATTGACAGAGAATTGAATTTGTCATTTGAAGAGAGATATATCATAAATTGCTTCATGGAAGAAGTGGGCACCTATGTGGATAACATTGATCACACAAGAATTACTCAGCGTGGAAGATGAGGCCATATGTGAATACTTTTCCTCATCTCTTTGATAACCCTGCTAGCTTGATGCTGCAACCAATCCTAAGATCTCAGTGGTTGGTATGAATGAGCTGATTTGGTTGGGGATGCACCAGGTGGCTTTTTTCCCATAGGGAAATGTACACACTCCCAAAAAAAGCTAATAATTGATATAAATACACTAGAATATTTATGATATGAAGAATACAACAAGAAATGACAACATGGGCATGATAGCCAATACAAAATTTTGAAGGATGATAACATAAGCTAGCATATTCAAAGTCAATGTTATGTTGAAGGGGGCGGGAATAATGTCTGAAAAAAGTGCACGTGGCATCCTATCCTCAACCTGTTTATCATCAAAATCACCCATAACACAAGGCTAAAAAAACATGTCTAAAAAAATCCACATGTTGCACCACATTTGCAATAATTCCTTCACACTTGTCGTCATAGAGATGAAGCCAATGTTGAGAAATGCCTTGTCACAATGATGAATGACAAAGGGTTGAACAATCCCCCTGGTTGTAGTTAGATTGATGTTAGAAATAAGTTATATATGTATTTTGTAAGACATAGATCGCACCCACAAACAAAATCTATGCAAATTCGGATGATTTAACAATGAAAATGAAGAGTGCAAGTTATGTTCTTGACATAGGCCTTAAAGAGGAGGAGCAAAAAATCATTCTTCAATTCACAGTGAGAAGCTAGCCATTTCTTTTGGGCTTATCAATACATAACTGGAGGCTCCCATTCAGATAATCAAGAATACTGGTGTCTTTGAACACTGCCACACTGCTATCAAGCTAATTTCGAAAATTGTTGGATGAGAAATTATTGTGAGAGATGCCAACCATTTCCATAATTTCAAGGATGGATGATGTTCTTGTGGGGATTATTGGTGACCAAATTCATTAAAAAATATATATATCTTTACTACAATTTCATGCATATTACTGGAAAGGTCGATACAAATTCAAATCGAATGCTATTCTGCATTTGCATATGATGCAACATAGGCTTTATGACTGGCAAGGTCATCTGCAACATAGACCTTATGACTCGTAAGTTCGATACAAATCAGAATCTGATGTTATTCTGCATTTGCAGATGATGCAACATCGGCCTTATATAACCTTGGAGATCATGGTTTATTGCATCATTTGTGTAAATAAAACATCGATTTGAAGAATAAGGTACGTAATTTTTAATAGCATGTTATTCTCGACAACATCATAGCTTATTCTGCGTGCTAATGTGCATACAATCTCTTTTCTTTTCTCAAGGAGTTTCGAAGCCCATGCTGAGCATGCATCATAGAATCACAAGGTAGTTTTATAAGGGTTCAATATGGTTATTTTTTATGTTTGATTATACCAAAAATGTCTAGAATTGGTCCATGCGGACTTGATCATTAGGTAATTAGACGAGGATGAGGATGATCTATAAATCCTCACCATATATAGTAACAAATACGATGGTTTATATTGAGAGGATTGGGGATCCTTTCACTTTGAGAATAGACAAGGGTCCCTCCACTTTGTGATCAAAGGTGATAATGGAGATATATTACAACCTACCAAATGATTTCCACTCATCTATAAATACTGAAATGACAACCATCATGGCATCATCAAGTAAATTGGAACTTTAATATATCCATAAATGTTGTAGATGAAATCTCTTTGGAGTCCGGTGTACCTTTGGTGGGGCTCCAAGAATGGCTCAATGATAGTTATTTATAATATCATGGGCCCGCCTTATACATCCTTGGTGCAAGTCTCAATGGGAGGTATTGATGGAGAATTGAATATGTCATTTGAATAGAGATATCTCATAAATTGCTTCATGGAAGAAGTGGGTACCTATGTGGACAACATCACACAATAATTATATACATGGAAGTTGAGGCCATTTATAAATCTTCTCCTCATCTCCTCGATAACCCTCCTAGCTTGTTGCTACAACCAACCCTAAGATCTCAGTGGTTGGTAGGAATGATTTGATTTGGTTGGGGATGCACATGGCAGCTTTCTGCCCATAGGGAAATGTACACACTCCTTGAAAAAAATAATAATTAATATAAATACATTTTATTCTTCATGATATGAAGGCTACAATAAGAAATTACAACATGGGCATGGTAGCCAATACAAAATTTTGAAAGATGATAACATGGCCTAGCATATGCCAAGTCAATATTACATTGAAGGGGGCTAGAACAATGTCTGAAAAAGTGCATGTGGCAGCCTATCCTCAACCTGTTTATCATCAAAATCACCCATAAAAAAGGCTATAAAAACATGTATAAAAAAAATCCAAATGTTGTGCCACATCTGCAATAATTCCTTCACACTTGTCATGATAGAGATGAAGCCACTATTTAGAAATTCCTTGTCATAATGATGAACGAGAGAGGGTTGAAGAACCCCCCTGGCTGCAGTTAG
Organism: Pinus taeda; assembly: GCA_000404065.3. NCBI lineage: Eukaryota > Viridiplantae > Streptophyta > Pinopsida > Pinales > Pinaceae > Pinus > Pinus taeda. The sequence goes on along the minus strand of APFE030407263.1, from coordinate 12,648 downwards.
ATTGATGTTAGAAATAAGGTATATAGGTATTTTGTAGGACACAGATCCCACCCACAAATAGGAAAAAACTATGCAAAGTTGGTTGATTTAACCATGCGAACGCAAAGTGCGGGCTCTGTTCTTGACACAGACCTTAAAGAGGAGGAGAAAAAAAACATTCTTCAATCCATAGTGAGAAGCTATCCATTTCTTTTATTCTTATGAATACATGCCCCGAGGTTCCCTTCAGATAATCAAGAATATTTGTGTTTGTGAACACTGCCACACTACTACCAAGCTAATTTCCAAAATTGTTGGATAAGAAATTATTTTGAGAGATGCCAACCGTTTCCATCATTTCAAGGATGGCTCGTGTTCTTGTCGGGATTATTAGTGACCAAAGTCATTAAAAAAAACTTTACTACAATGACATGCATATTAGTGGCAAGGTCGATACAAATTCAAATCTAATGTTATTCTGCATTTGCAGATGATGCAACATAGGTGTTATGACTAGCAAGGTCATCTGCAACAAAGGCCTTATGACTAGCAATGTTGATACAAATTAAAATGTGATGCTATTCTAAATTTGTAGATGATGCAACATAGGAATTATATGACCTTGGATATCATGATTTATTGCTTCATCAATGTAAATAAGACACTGATTTGAAGAATGAGTTACTTAATTTTTAACAACATGCTATTCTCGACAACGTCATGGCCTATTATGTGTGCCAATCTGCTTACAATCTCTTTTCTTTTTCCAAGGAGTTTCGAAGCCCATGCTGAGCATGCATCATAGAAGTATAAGGTACTATTATAATGGTTGAATATGGTTATTGTTTATTTTTTATTATATAAAAAAATTCCAAGAATTGGTCCATGCGGACTTGATCATTCAGTAATTAGACGAGGATGAGTAAGATCTATAAATCCTCACCATATATAGTATCAAATACGATGGTATATACTAAGAGGATTAGGGATCCTTTCACTTTGAGAATAGAGAAGGGTCCATCCACTTTGTGATGTAAGGTGATAATAGAGATATATTACAACCTACCAAGTGATGTCCACTCATCTATAAATACTGAAATGACAACCATCGTGGCATCATCAAATAAATAGAAACTTTAATATATTCATAAGTATTGGAGATGAAATTTCTTTGGCATTCAGTGTACCTTTGGTGGGGCTCTAAGAATGGCTCCATGATGGTTATTTATAATATCACGGGCTTGCCTTATACATCTCTTGGTTCAAGTCTCAATGGGAAGCATTGAAGGAGAATTGAATCTGTCATTTGAAGTGAGATATCTCATAAATTGTTTCATGAAAGAATGGGTACCTATGTGGACAACATCACACAAGAATTACTCTTCATGGAAGATGAGGCCAACTATGCATCCTTTTCCTCATCTCCTCGATAACCCTACTATCTTGATGCTACAACCAACCCTAATATCTCAGTGGTTGGTGGGAATGAGCTGATTTGGTTGAGGATGCACCAAGTGGCTTTTTGCCCAATGGAAAATATACACACTCCCAAAAATAACTAATAGTTGATATAAATAAACTGGAATATTCATGATATGAAGGTTAGAATAAGAAATTACAACATGGGCATGGTAGTCAATACAAAATTTTGAAATATGATAACATGACCTAGCATATTCCAAGTCAATGTTACGTTAAACGGGGTTGGAATAATGTCTAAAAGAAGTGCATGTGGCAACCTATCCTTAACCTGTTTATCATCAAAATCACTCATAACGCAAGGCTAGAAAGACATGTATAAACAAAACCCATATGTGGCGCCACATCTGCAATAATTCCTTCACTCTTGTCCTCATAGAGATGAAGCCAATGTTTAGAAATGTCGTGTCATAATGAATTGTGTCCAGAAAGAACTTCTATTGAAAGAAAACATTTAAAAGTTGCTAAGGTATAAGTAGTGGCCTTCGTATTTTATATGCTGGTGCGAGAGGTAGCAATGAAGATAAAATAGTGAGAGAAAGTGGTACTATTTTCCAGCTCGCAACCACATAAAATTTCAACTCGTCGACCAAGGAAACACCCTTGATCCTTAAAATCTAAAAGAAAAAATGGGGGAACATTTCGATTAAAATAAAAAATAAAAAATAGATTTAGCAGTGTCCAATTCTTGCACAAGTGAACTGAGAATGCATTATGGGCAACATAATTCCAGTACAATTAATTGGTGTAAAATTGAAATAAATTATTACAAATTTTCAATATTAAGTGAGAGCTGCCCCAATACCACATATTGACCCTATGAACATAATTCACATGTCTAAGTTCACCAAGCCTTGAACAATTGAGTAATTTTATCCTCATATGGGAGCCTTAATATACTTTGAATATTCTTTTTAATCCAAGCTCCTTGAATTATTTTGAAACAGAACCAGGAGCCTTGATGTACAATGAATATAGTTTTGTGAGACTTACTCTAAACATTTTCAGTACCCCTATTATGGAATGACCATCCAAATTTGTTTCAGTACCCAAGCTCCCTCTTCTATGCCTGGAATTTGTTAAATTATTCCTTTGCAACCACTCTCAAGGGTTCCATGAGAAAAATTGGAATTATAACAGTCACAATCTTAAACCCAATGGAAGGGAACTTGGAATGATTTAGTGGTTTAATGCTATCAAACACGCACCCTTTTGAAGTGATGCATTTTATCGTTCTTACAAATTTACGAAGACTTACTTGCATAATAAAATTTAGTGTGTGAATTATGTCAATGGCCTAAATATCAACATATCTATTCACTTACCAGCATAATATGATAATAATATTTAGAATGTATGCATTTGTCATGACTACATATCAAAACAGATTATTAATAGCATGTATTGTTGCCTCCTTCTCAATTCTTAGTCAAATCAATCTCAGTTTCATAGACAACAACAAACATACATGAACAAGAGTAAATGAAAACTATCACTTAAACGATTGATAAAAGAATCATAATGATGAACTTCACAAAAGAGATAGACATGCCTTAAATATTTGATTGTATACTATAATGTCTCTAAACAAGTTTTCAAGAAGTAACAATGAAATATAGAGACTCTAAATGTTGAGAAACACAATATGAAAACACTCGGAATGCCAATGGTTCTCAACATTGATCACATCTACTAGAGGTGACTAATACTCCATCAAAGGAGTAGTCAACTTTCTTAAGTTGTTACATGATTTAAGATGATAGAATATTGGATGGGATATTAATCAGCATGAAATATCTAAAGACAAACCACATTTATGTGAATAAGTGAAATTAGCTTAGCAAAATTAGACATGCAATAAAATGGAGATGCTTCCAGAAAGAACTTCTATCGAAAGAAAACACTTAATAGTTGTTGTTAGTGTCAGCCTTTGCAGCCTTCCTCTAGTGATCAAACATGCTCTTACAAAGTGACTTTAAGGTGTCAAGTTCAAATTTTGTCATTTCAATGAGTCTTCAAGCAAAATTTGGTCACTAGGTATTAGGTCTAGGGTTTGCTTTCACTCCTTTCAAAGTTGTCAAAATGTCGATCCATGTCACCATTCAGATGAGTGTACCATCATTCAGAAGTTGTCATCATCATGTCAGGTTCCAATGGGTCATTTTACACCTTGTTCATGCTTCAGTTGTGCCTAGGTAAGGTTCATTTCCCTCTCCTAGGGTTTTGAAGGTAATTTCTCTTGGATGGTCAAATCATCAGCAAAACTTGTATCCTAATGTTCATACACCTTCCCCTATCCTTAATGTACCTTATTAAACAATTTCCATCACTAATATACCTCAAACTCATTTTTGCACAAACCTTAGTTTCTTACTACAACTTGACAATTTTCTAGGCTAGGCCTGTGTTTTGCCCTTTCGAACCCCTTCCCCTCACTCAATATTTGAAATGCCACTTTCCCCTGCTTTCTAGCATCCCTCCCTACTTCCCAAAATTTTCTCAAGAATTTGGAAGCCCCTTATCCCCTTCATTTCACTTCATTTCGACAAATCCCTTGTTCCACACATTGGGATAGGTTTTACTCCAATGATGTTTCTGATCAAGAAAAGATGAATTTCGGAAACCTCAGAGAGGTTTTTGTCCACAATAGGCCAAAGAATAAAAATTTCCTTCAATTTTTACACAGGTGTCATGGTTTTAGAGAAATGCCAAAAATAGAGTTTCCTCAGGAGAATTGATGCACCTCTGAAGTGACCTTGGGAAAATCAAGATTTCTCCTAGCTTGGTTGGCCAAATGGCTTGTTTGATGAGTCAAATGATAAGTAGACACAAATATATTTCCAATGAGCCATCATGAGCTCAATTTGGAGTTGAAGAAGACCTTCAAAATTTGACTGCGATAGCACTCTGCCTTGAGCCAGCCTCATTTTGCACATTTTGATCAGTCTTGGGAGATTTGATTTTTGACAGGGAAAATGAACTCCAAATTGAAAAATGCAATCTGGGTTGGAAAGAAAACTCAATAGAATTTCAAACTAGCTATCCTGTGCCCAATTTGGACACCGAGAAGGTCTCCAAAAGTCTCCTGCAAAAAGGTGCTACACATTGAGATGGCGCTACGCAAAAAACCCTCTGCAGTGTAAAAAATGAACTAGCGTGATGCATTGAGATGGTGCAGCGCATTGGGCTATAAAACCTGAAATCCATTCAAATATTCCTCCAAAGACTCTCAAATGACTAAATTCTTCATTTCCCAAGTAATTTAACATCCCTCCATGACCAATAAATGAGTTACCTTGGTGTTTATGGTGATTTAATGAGAAAAAATCAAAACCGTACCTCTTTACATTTCTTGCCAAAAGAAGTTGCATAAGGTTTGAAAATTGTATGTTTTGCTACTAATTCCACTACTACCCATTTCTCACTCCCTCACTCCTTCATTTCCTTAATCATTTTCTCCCTCTCTTTACATTCTCATCTACCCATTCCACATTTCCCATATCCTTAATCAACTAACCCTAAATCCCTAATCCCACTATCCCAAACCCTAGTAAAATATCCCCAAAACCATAATTGCCATCCCAAACCCTAAATATCATCCCCTAAACCCTTTCATTCCCTAAAACCCTATAGCTAGCATGAAACCCTCCCCTCATCAGTCCCACTCATCCATGGAGCTCAAAAACATGAAGGCAAAATCGACATGCTGCCAAGAGGAGGAAAATCAAATTGACCACACTTGAGCAAGAAATTCAAGCTGATCATGAATCTTGGCTTGAGAGAACAAACATAAACCTAGAAAGGATGCTAGAGAAGGCCAACAATGAGAAAAATATGTTGAGGCACATGGCCCATCATTACTTGGCAAGAAACAAAGTGTGCAAGGCAAGAATCAGAAACCTGAAGGCCAAGTTGAAGAAGGCATCAAGGAGGCGAAAAGAGCAAGATAGACTTCAGATCTTGGCTGAGGCTTCCTTTTCCAAACACAACTCTTAATGGAGGACACTCAGCCCAAATTTCAAAAAATTTGGGGCACTTTTTGTAATTTTGGAATTTTTGCCTTAGAAAACATACTTTTCTGCCCAATGCGTCGCACCACTTGGCGTTCGCTTTTGATGGAGACATCCTTTTGAGGAAACTCATCATTTTTGGATTTTTCATGGAAAAATATGCATGCCTACCAATAGCCAAGAAATTTTGATAGGTTTTGAGCTTCCAAAAAGGTCAAAAACACCCAAAAAATGACCTTTATGCCCCTTTTTGGACACACAGGAAGTAGTCTTGAGAGAACTCAGCTTTGGAGGGGCAAATGGAGGTCAAATTCAGAAATGCCACATGTTTTGGAAAGTATATAGGAAAATATTTTCAACAAGCACAATTGGAGCAAATTTGGACACTAGGAAGGTCTCCAAAAGCAGCTGCAAATATGCGCTACACATAGGTAAATCAGCGCGGCGCATTGGGGAAATTTTGCTCAGTTTGACCAAAAATACTCTGTTTTTCGTCTAGTTTCTTGACAGTTTGACTTTTATCCTTCTAAATGTCAAAATAATAATGTAATTTAAAGTAATTTGATGGATCTTGATTTAATTATGCTAAATTTTCACTCATAGAGGTAGATTCATCCATCAAAAAGTAGTTTGCAACTGAATGAATCAGTCCCTAGTTTTTAGACGCAAGCTGTTCCACTGCCTACCTTTTAGTTCTTAGTTTAGAATTTGTTGGAACAACTACTAAACTCATGAGATAGACCCATAGAGGCTAGGATGAGTTGTTGTTTGCCTATATATTGTGATTTTTCAGTCATTAGCAAGGGTTGGACTTTTGAGAAAGCTTGGAGCTTCATTGTATACATTTTTCAGTAGTTTTGGCTAAGGAATAAACCAGGGTTTGCAGCACTCTGTGGGATTCATGTGGCATCTTGCTTTGATATTGTGTTTCCTTTTGTAAATATAAGCTTATTTGTGTTTAATGTATTCCATTCTCTCTGTTATTTCATCTTAACTAAAACAAACAAGGATAAAGGTAGAATCCATTGAAATTGCAGTGCTCTACCTAGGGTTTGCTTAGTTATCTATGTTTTCAGCTGTTTGAAGAGGATCCGTGAGGTTTTCTTGCACTCTTCAACTCCTCACCTGCCTAAGTCTCTCCAATTCATTCAATATTAAGTATCAAATCTATTGCCTACCTTGTGCCATTGAGATCTCTACAGAACTCAGCCTCATTCCCCAGACCCAAAATTTGCCTTTTCATTAGAGCTAACAAAACATCATCAAACTCAATAAAACCCTTTTGAAGACATACCTAGCCTAAAATCAGTCTTCATTCAGGTCATCTCAATCCTCATTGATCATTTTTGATGAGATTGACAGGAGAGATCCCTTTCCCGACCTGGTAGGGCTAGCTATCAAGTTAAGCTTGGTTTGATGTTACCCTAGATCCTACCTTTCTTAGCCTGAGTTAGATTTAGGCCCTAACATAGTGGCGACCACACTGGAGAGAAAATATTATTTGTTTGTTAGTGTTCTTGCTTTATAAACTACAGACAAAGCCTGAAGTTATTCTAGGAAGCCTTCAAATTGCACATTACTTTGTGAGTGCATAAGTAGATGAATGTTGCTTCAGTCAATCCCTGGTCTAGTTTATAAACTAAACATTTGATCTAAACGATCACCCTAGTAAACGTATCAAGTTAGATTTGATTGTTGATGGTGAACAACGATTAGACACAGGAAGGCTGAAATCATTCAGCTGGCGACTCTAGTGTCGAAGAATCCCAAGCTTCAGAATTTTTATGGCAACTCCACTCTTTAAGAACCAGTAGCCTGAAGGATTTCTTGGTGAATTCATTGTTATCAAAATGGTTTCGTTGGATCGAAGGTATGCTCCCATGAGCCGAGATCACATTCCAGGTTTTCCAAATAAAATTCCTAAGGTAGATTGGCAAAGGAATTTGCGTACGTTTAAAGATGATGATAGGAAGGATGTTGCTTTACATCTGGTTAGATTTCACATACATATTCACAGGTTGAAGGTTGATTTTCCTGAAGATTGCTTGATGAAGATATTCATGGCCACTCTGGAAGGTGAAGCCTGATCTTGGTATGAAAGTTTGCCGCCTGCTTGTATTTATTGTTTGAAAGATTTTCATACCATGTTCTTTGAAAGGTATAAAGAATCTTATCCATCATTAAATTTAGTTCAGAATTGTTGCAAACATGCTTATAGTTTTATTGAAAGTCTTGAGAAAGTTTATGATGATGATAACTTCATGGACGATGAGATCATGGAAGCTCTTTACGAAAATCCATTTCAGTAGCATAAAGAGAACTTAGAGGATACTCATCAAGATGCTCAGGAAACTTTGCAACAGGATCAATATCTTAGTACAATGGAAAATGACGAAGGAGAGGGTTTTATTTCAGATCTGTCCATAGATGAAGACAGTATGCAAGAAAGTCAATTTTCAATTTCAGAATGTGATAAAGTCAAGTTGACCAATTTAGATTTAGATTTAGATCATGATGATTAAGAGTACTTTGTGCTGAATCCCATGAAGGAGAATTATGTTGTTGAGATCATCTAGAAAGAAGAAGATAGAATTATTGACCCAAGTGTTTTCATTTCGTTAGAACAAAGCCTTCATGAGGAGGTAATCCAGTCAGTTTATGAAAAACAAGATGAGACATTTGTTCAAGTAAGTGAAAAATCTTCTTTCAATAACTCAGTGGTAAATGATAATTTGGTTACCATGTCTATGAAGATGATCAACAATGTTCTCAAATTTCAAAAGATCAGGGAATTGAGGACTGTCAGTCAAGTTTTACATGTTTTTCATGTTATTTCAAGAAGACAATACTTTCTTGAGCAAAAGGAAACAAAAAGTCTTATATCCTTTGTTTGAAGATGAGATAGATCGAATCCTGAAAGGTCAAATTATAGCCCAAGCTAATGTAGGTTTTTCAGTGTGCACATGGTCAAGAAGGTGTTGGTGAAACTTCTTTCTCTTTTGAAAATGATGACAGTCTTGACATTAGCCTTATAGATTAGCAAACACATAATATCTTCTTTCATGAAAATGATAAGGCTCTCATGTTTGATAATCTTAAAGATTTTTTTCTGTTTAAGAATGACCTAGACCATTAAATTGAGGAATATGAGCTTGAGAGAGACAATATGCCAGAATTTCTCATGCTTGAGGAATTTATAGCTAACACCCAGATAGTAGAAGCTAGTACTTCTCTATGCCTTCCCATCACTTGGCAACTAGTTGTTCTTTCAAATCAGAATGAAGGGAGTACTTGTATTTTTGCTACTGGATCTCAAGCAAAGCTAGTGCTTCAGGACTTTCATGATCCTTTCAACATTATTTTGCAAGCACTAGAGAAGATGAATGTTGCCTGGTTCGTTATCATAAGCCTTGGTTTTAGTTGTTATTGTGAGTTGCTTACATGTACATTGTTCTACATGCTCGGGGAAAGAGAGAGTAGAATTTTAGTATGTAGCCATCTGCTGGATTGGTTACATTGGAAGGCCCACTTCAAATGATCATACATATTTCATCAGTAGGTAGGTGGTTTTCATCATGATTTGAAGCCTTCAAATCTCGATGCACTGCTACCATTAAAAATCTTTATAAGTACTAATTTCAGTTAAGTAGGTATTGAGTCATTTTTGTTTTAGTCAATTTCAAAATAGTTTTAGAGCAAGTGTGTACTGTCATCATTCATTCAATTTGGGGCCCGAGGTGAAGGCTATAAAACTGAAGGTCTGATTTTAGTTTTCGTGTGTCAATTGTTTGAGTCAGTTTTGAGTTAGATTTCAGTCGTGAAATTAAGTCAAGAGTTTGGTTTCGGTTTGTTGAAGTTATTGACTCCATATACCAATGGACGAAGGCATTGCCTGCTCTCCCAAAGATCTATCATTCTTGGCACCTCCAAGGAGCTACCTGTTGGCATTATGTTTCTGGTATGGTTATATGTTACAGATGTTGTACTTGATGGCAACACCCATGGCATGGCTCTCAATATGATGAGAATTAAGAAGTACGCAGGAGAAAAGTTCACGGAATTTTATGCAGAGAAAAGTTTATAAAAGTTTATTTCATGTGGAGAAAAGTTCACGGAATTTTATGCAGAGAAAAGTTATTTCATGTGGGAAAACTTACCTTTGGTCCATGGTAGTTAGTCCTTGGAATTTGAACCTATGGTTTTTGGACCATGGCATCTCGGCAGACGTGTTGATCCCTAGTATTGAGTTGATGGTATTGGTTTGTTATGGTTTTGGCCCATGGTATTGGTCCATGATTTGAGGAAGAGATTGCTTATATAAAGCAAAGGAGATCATTTGGCTTGTGTATGCTTTTGGGTTGAATATCTTAAGATCTGAAATATTGGGTTATTGTTTCAAAAGCTCGATCTATATGAAAGTGAAGTGGAAAGCGAATCTGTGAAGGGTGATCTCTCGAG
>APFE030407260.1:0-16440 GCA_000404065.3 Pinus taeda | reverse complement strand
AAGGAACTTACTTGGATCAAAGGAGCGAAGGCATCTCCAAACCTGCGTTGGACATGAGGTAGGCCTTAAACACATTTGTTTGCCATTATTTATAAGGCGCATTTAGAGAAAGATAGTGTCTGGTTGGTTTGTTTGTCATTAGGTCTTCATTAGATTCTAGGAAGGTCTATCTTGTCCGCAAGATCGACTCATTCCGCGTGACAGACTCCATTAGCCCAATGGACTGAACTTCTCAAACTTACACCCCTGTTCTATATCACCATCCAAACTCAAAACCAAAACCCTTGTACTTCATAACTAGCCTAATATACCTCAAAACAAAGCTAAATTATAAAGAGAGAGCCCTCTCTGGACCCAGATTGGCTATAATTTGTGTCTGAAAGATTGGTCTATGGTTACCTCGGTCGTATTCCCTTTTCTTACAACTTTTGGGGAACAACTTGAGTGATAACATCATTGGCGACTCCACTGGGGACCTGAATAATTGTTTGTTGCTGTTGTTTATTTTTTAAAGCTATAGATGGAGCCTGAAGTTAGCCAGGTAGCCTTTGAAACTGCTTTTGCTATACAATTATAGGAGTAAATAAAACCTGCTTCAGTCTATCTCCAGTCAAGTTTTATATTTTGAACAATTGTCTCAAATACTTGATCAGTCCCTTGTTTCAATAGATCTTCAGGAAAATTCAAAACTCCCATATTTAAAACTTCCTAGGAAGATACTGTCAAAATTTGTATCCTTTAAATATTTCAAGAAAAACCAAAAAATATATTCGGAAGCTAGCTCCAAATAAGAAGATGCGTTACACTAGATCCAATCTAGATCCAAATCCCCCACCTGTGTTTCAAAATCCTAATCTGATTCCCAAGAAACTTAGAAGCCAGTAGAGCCAAGAGGAGTCTGCTAGTTCACCCCTTGACACATGTCAGCAGAATCTTACCCAATCTGAGCTTACTCCTGGAAAAGCACCAGTGTTTTCTGCCATTACTGTTGCCTCTCCTAGTTCACCATCAGCACTTCAAACCATATTTTTCACTCCCCCATTCACAGCACATATTTCAACTGGTATCCCTACTCTTCTGGTTGTTACACTTATCTCTGCAAATATGGCAAACTGATATTCTCCCCTACAATTACCTGCAAATCTAGGGGCTATGCCTCAAGACTATCAAAGCAAAATCACTTATTTTGATGGTACTGGCGCTTACACATCTCAACAACACACCAAGAAAATGATGGATTATTTTGAAAACTATGAGATTGATGATGTTGATGTAAGAATGAAAGTCTTTGTCCAAAGCTTAACTGGAGATGTTAGAACCTGGTTTAGAGAACTCCCTGCAAACACTATCCATGACCCTAACGCTCTTTATCAAAACTTCTTAAATAGATGGGAAAGGAAAAAAGCTCCTCTCCATATTTTATCAGAATATGAAAACTTAAAGAGAGGTCCACGAGAAACTGTTCAAGATTACTGCACCAGATTTAACAACCTATACAATGCTATTCCTCAAAATCTCAGACCTCCACCAGGCTTGGCCTTGATCAAATTCCTTGATGCATTTGACTCTGACATGGCATATCAACTTAGGGAAAGAGCTCCTAGAAACCTAGAAGAAATGCAAAGTATAGCTATCAGTGTTGAGGCCAACCTATTTCTAAATGAGCTAGAGCCAGGACTAAAAGGAGAGTACCTTTAAAGGAAGAAACCTCTGCTTTTGAACAAAAATTAGATTCCATTATTAAAGGAATGGAAAGACTTGGTGATAGAGTAGAAACAATTGAAAGAAAATCATCTTGGGATGGTCAACCAAGTAATGTTGGAAGAAATCCAAACTTTAGAAAAAACCAGAACTCTAACACTGGAGAGGCTGGCCTTGACCAGAGTATTAGACCTCCATTCCAAGAAAACTATATTGAAGCTTCAACTTCTAGTGAGCCCACAGAAGACACTCAAATAAACTTAATGAGTCTTAATCTAAGAAGTAGGAGGATAGATGTCCCTGATGACAATAAACAGAAAGAAACCAAGCAACCTACCAAAGCCAAAATTAAGAACCCCCATATACAAACTCCTAAAGCAGTTCCTAACCCAAACAATCCAACGGTTGAATATGTTTCAGATAATCAACAACCAAATAAACAGTCTTCAACTTCCATTCCTTCCCAAGAAATTGTGGGAAAACCTGCAGAAATTGACATAGAAATAACTTCAGCTCATGACAACATTCTTGTAAAAGAGGTGGATATAGAAAATGCAACAAAAAAGGAAAACCTTTCTGCCCGAAATGCAAAAGTTCAAACAGAAAAACCTTTCAACCTTGAGACGAAATAGGCAAGTTAAAGATAGCCATTCCATTGTCAGAACTGGCTAAGCATCATGTCTATAGGGAACAAATCAGCAGATCACTTCAAATTTCAGAAAATAGAGATGTAGTAAATGTCCTTGATGACCAGCCTGAAATAATTTTTGGCCCTGAAGTAAACGGAAAATCGGTAGATGGAGGGGTACCTCCTTTCTATGTAAGTTTGAACATTCATGATAAAATACTTCACAATGCTATGTTTGATTCTGGTTCCTCTCATAATTTAATGCCCAAATCTGTAATGGAGAAGTTGGACCTAGATATTACCAGGCCATACAAAGACTTGTACTCTTTTGATTCCGGCTAGGTTAGATGTCTAGGACTAATCAAAGACTTATGTGTATCATTAGTCCAATACCCAGCCAAAACGATTTTAATGGATGTGGTGGTAGCTGATATTCCCCCCAAATATGGAATATTGTTGTTTAGGTCTTGGGGAGCAAAACTGCAAGGATCATTACAGTTGGATATGTCTTATGCAACTATTTCAGTATTTAGGCAACCAAAGAAGTTATATAGAGAGACTTTAATGAAGTATGTGGTCAGCAGCCAGGAGAAAGCCCAGAATTATCCCATCTATTCCATGCATTCTGATATGGACTCCTTCATCCTATAAAATGATGAAATTTACCCCCCAACTAATGTCAAGACTTTGGCTTTAGAGCGGAAAAAATTCATAAATGAAAAATCGAGTGTTCAAATTCAAGAGATTTCTATGAACAATGGTATACCAGACACACAAGGGAAACCACATGAAACTGAAAATCCAAATCTCCCTAGTAAGAAAATTTCTAAGACTCCTGATACTAGCTGTAATCAATAAATCTTATGGTATTTGGAACTTGATGGATCAGTCAATAAACTAGGAGCAGGAGTAGGGATTTGGATACATAATTTGGAAAATGATCATGCTTAAGGACATGCATACAGGTTGAATTTTAGATGTACTAATAACATAGCTAAATATGAAGCCCTCTTGCTAGGACTCAAATTGATTAAAAGCTTAGGGGCAGTTAGGGTATCAATTTTGGGAGACTCTGATTTGGTCATTCAACAAATCAAAGGAAACTTCCTCACAAATGATCTCAAATTGAGATCTTATAGAGGGGCAGTAATCGAAATACTCAATACCTTTCTAGAAACCCAGCTTGCCAAAATTCCAAGGAATCACAACTTGCATACTCACAGTTTGGCAACATTTGCCAGCACTTGTAAATTGCCATTTGAGCCTAATCATCATTTTAAAGCTGAGATTAACACAGGCCATCTGTATCTGACAATGTAAAAAATTGGAAAGTGTTTGACAATGACACTCAGATTAATAAATTCTTGACCTTAAAAGAAGAATTTTCCAGCACAAATATAGACACCAGCACTGTTGGAGAATTTGATCAAACAGACAAAATTGAAACACACATTTCAGCTGAAACAGCAACTCAAATACTACATCCAACAAAATTTACCAGCAAAGAGTTGCAAGAGCTTAAAGAAATAGACTGTGATGAACCTGTTGGAAGACAATCTGAAGTCATTGATTTAAAAGACAATTATTTACCCACAGGATTAACTCCTCTGGAAGACATTTTTTATTCTAATGATATCTCAAGGAAGCCCAAAATGCAGCCTCTAAATGCAAAGATTGAGGACTGTAACATAGGAACTGAACAAAATCCTAAAACGATAAAATTGTCCAAAACTTTGCCTCTTGACAAAAAGCTTAAATATGTTGAACTGTTTAAGGAATTTTAGGACGTTTTTGCATGGAGCTATGAAGATCTTAAATCTTATGATACTTCTATGATTCAACATACAATACCCCTCAAAGAAAATCAAAAGCCTTTCAAGCAAAAACTCAGAAGGGTCAACCCTGTACTCCTCCCTCTAATTGGAAAAGAAGTCAAAAGAATGTATAAAGCTGGGATAATTGCACCCATTAGATTTTCAGAATGGGTCTCTAATTTAGTGCCCACTAGGAAGAAAACGAGAGAAATCAGATTGTGTTGATTTGAGGAATTTGAATAAAGTCTCTTTAAAAGACCACTACCCCTTACCTAAGATGGATCACATTTTACAAAGGGTAGTAGGTGCCTATAGAATTTCACTATTAGATGGATTTTCAGGCTTCAACCAAATTCTAGTTCACCCTGATGACCAAGATAAGACTGCTTTTACAACACCTTGGGGAACTTTCAAATATGTGAAAATGCCATTTGGGCTCAAGAATGCAGGGGCAACCTTCCAACGTGCAATGGACATAGATTTTGCTAAATAAATTCATGATTTCCTGGTCATATACCTAGATGATCTCACTGTGTTTTCCAAATCAGATCAGCGACACCTAGATCATTTGAGACAAGTATTTTTAATCTACAGAAAATATGGTATATCACTAAATCCAAAGAAGTCATTATTTGGCCTAGAAGAAGGCAAACTGTTAGGACACATAATCTCAAAAGATGGCATAAGAATTGACCCTGACATAATACAAGCCATTCTGCAAGTTCCTCATCCTAGAAATATCAAGGAACTTCAAGCTTTCCTATGGAAAATCAACTTTTTAAGAAGATTCATACTCAATATGGCTGAATTAATTAGACTGCTAAACAACATGTTAAAAAAGGATTCCAAGGTAAAATGGACAATAGAAGCCAAACAAGCATTTGAAGAAATCAAAATGGCTTTGACTAGAACACCAATCCCTACGAGCCCAAAGTTTGATAGGGACTTCATGATATTTTCATTTGCCTCAGAACACACTATTGTTGTTGTTTTGCTACAGAAAGATGATCAAGGATGTGAAAAACCCATAGCCTTCTTTAGCAAAGCACTAAGGGATGCACCTTTAAAATACCAAATCATGGAAAAACAAGCTTATGCACTTGTAAAAGCTATTAAGGACTTCAGATTTTATATCTTATACTCTCATGTAATAGCTTATGTGCCAAATATTGTTGTCAATGATATCTGTTGGCGGATAAATCGTTCTTGCGGACAAGACCAATCTCCCTAGTACCTAATGATATCTAGCAACAAAGAGAACAAGCAAACCTATTTCTCTCTAAACATGTTTCAATTCAATAATGAATACTATGAAGTGTAAAAGACCCTATCTCGGTCCAACGCTTGTTTGAGGCAGTTTTATCCCAACAGCTTCAAGCAGTTCCGGTTCAATAACCTGCATACACAAACAAGCACACGTCAAAGCGTACCTGCGTATAACAAAACATGTTCATTATGAAGATCAAGGAGCTCATAAAACAAACCATTAGAGACAGTTCATTGAGAAAAATAAACTTGATTGTATTAACTTAATGAATAAAAGAACTTTACAACCTTTGCCTTGATGTTGCACAAGTCCTTTCCAGGGTCCAGCAGGGGTATCCTCTACTTTGACAAGCCTCACTCACTTCCCAAATGACATGAAAGGTATGTGATCTCTCCTCTCACAAGCTCAAATAGGAAGCCTAGTTTTCAGCAGCATTTACCCTCAAGAATCTTCAGCTTTCAACCTCCTCTACAACCAGCCCAATGCATGAATTTATAGTGCAAATGGAGGAAGTTGCAAGTCCACCATTGAAGGGATAAGTTCCTCCTCCAATGGGATAGGCACCTCATATCATGGAGTTATCTCTCTTAGTTATGGAATGGATGAACCAAGGTGGAGCGGACTTGCCAGCGTAATATTCCTTCTAGAAGTGTCTAGGAGTGACCTAAGATAAGTTTTTAAGAATGAACTCACGCCTTTTTAACTTTTATAGGGGTTCGCACCCATCACTCAATATACAGAGTGGTCAGGTTTGCAGGAAACATGACCATTAGGTGCGGCACTGCAGGCAATACTAGGAGAAAGTGCGAAACCAGGATTTGAGATATTTTTAAGGTCTTTCTCCCATTTTCAAGGCTTGACATGAAGAGTTGGGGTTTAAGACTTGCAAAAGAGGGATGTATGAGTATTGATGGACTCACACAAACTGTAGAAAGTCATGGTGACAATTGTTTGTGTAACACATTGCCCCCTAAAGTGAGAAGTCTGTAGTAGATGAGGACGGTTTTTTGATCATCTAAGAAGAGTGAAGGACTTTATCATTTCAAGGATCTTCCTGTGGATACCCTGGTCGAACCTATAAAAACATTCAATGCAAAACATATATATGTGAACATATCATCGCTGAGGTAGGCATTCCCATACTCAGATTAAAACTGACTAAGAACTATCTAAAAACTGCTTTGTTACAGGAATGATTTTGTATTACATCACAAGTAGCAACACATGGACACAGTATGGATGCAGCCATCTGTTTATGAATAGTCCACTATAGAATGATAACAAAATTCCTCGCAGCCTAGATGGTGGAAACTAGATCTAGGGTCTTCATTTCTACTTTCTGAACCAGTATGATTCTACCCATGTGAATGGATGTGTCGAAGTCGAACATGGGAGAAACCACTTGATTACCAGTCAATGATGTAAACTATTAACAAGTGTGAGAGGAACCACCAGTAATGTCAATGGCCCTAAGAGTACCCAGTACAATCCATGAGATGTGAATGAATGAGTCGATGTCGAACATGTCATGGAATCCGTTGATCGAAGGTCAATGATGCAACCTGTCATCAAAGGCGAGAAACCTGCCATTGAGGCATGAAAATTCCAAGGTACTAACGATTTCTATATCATCTTTCTAGATAATGACTTGGAGTCGATCGAAAGAAATCCGTCATGGTCAAGTCCATAACACGAAATCATAGATCAAATCTAAAGAAATATATCTAGCAAGAACTAACTCAGGGATGGTCAATGATGGATGACAAATATTTTGCAAGTGAATGGTTTATTTGCACAGACCTCTTGAACACGTAATGACACAGCAGATGGTTTGGTGACAGTTGACCCAAAGTTAATACCCGGAAACCGGTTGAAGACTTTCAAAGTGGTTTGATTAACTGTGAGGTAAAGGATTTCCCAACCCAGGTGGATAAAAGTATCGTGTTCAAGAGTGATGGAAAGTTTTTTCAAACATAGAGTACAACAAACGGGTTCATTTTTCTCATTTTCCCCCACCATTTTTGGCAAGTACCTCTTTATTTTTGAAAAGCTTAAGGAGGATAACATTTGCTTGGTTATAAGCTCATCCTTCAGATGAGTCCAACTTAGTTTAGATTCAAACCCTAAAAAGGAGTGGTCCGTTCCTATTCGTAATTGAACAGGTCCTTTACTGTGAAATTTTAACGAGCCCAGTATAGGAGAAACTCGGTGTTTTTCAATTTTAGGGAGTCAGAAGAAAAACTTAAGAAAACTCCACGGTTGTCCTTTTTCGTAAAAGTATAAAATAATACTCAAGAAAACCACTTGATCATTACGACCAAGGAGTACTTTTCATGTTTAGTGCCTTCAATCTGAAAAAGTAATAAAGTGACTGAAAACACGTCGTTTTATTACCGATATCGAACTTGAAACGACAAAATTCCAGCAAACTTTTCATGTTTGTACGGTTGGAAAAGAGTTGTAAAAGACCGTCCTTTGTAATTCCGTTTTAACGAGTATACAAAGAAACACTCGGCAATCTTTTCATTTTTTACGAGTCCGAAAAGAGCTTAAAGAGGACTCCTATGTGTTTTTTGTCGAAAACGATCAATTTCACCTGAAACCCCAATATTCTGCACAAAAACTGCAAATATTACTCATATCTGTTTAAAAAATAATAAAAATGCACCAAAATGACCTTTTCAAAGTAAAAAATAAATAAATTTTAATTTATTTATTCAAAATATCTTATAAAAAGGGCTTTTACAAGTTCATTTTTACCGTTTACCTTTGGAGTAAAAAGTAAGAGCTTTTGGTAAAAAACTTCTCGTGGAGATTGCGCAAAATCCGACCGCTGGAATTCAGAACCGTCTTCTCCAGGTAATCCACAATGTCTTTGACTTGCATTTCATCCATTTCAATTTTCGTTTTAGTGTTTAGATTTTGATTTTTGGAGGAAATTTAGGGCCAAAAATCACCCGCGATGGTTGTGCAAAGGCACCATGTGGCCCCTGCACACCCTGACTTTTCTGTACACAGAGAAAAGTCGGGGTGCCGCACCTCGCCTTCAGGAGAAGTGTGCACCTACGCACTGTCTCTAAAAGGTGGAGTACGAACCCCGCGGAATGCGGATTTTCAACCCTAGGTTTTCCATTTTTGACCCATAGAACTTTAGAATGAAATTTCTAATCCACCTATTTTGCATTGTAGGTACACAATATGCTTGTTTGGTGGGAAAGAGAGCATGAGGACGTTGATCATGCTACATTGCTCCATCCGCCTCCATTACAGGCATTGAGAGCATGTGGGCTTTCAAATTTTGGACCATACCTGGCATGAGGGCACAGGTAGACTTTTTGCAGTGGATGGTAAACATATGGAGCATTCAGGACCAGTGCTTCATTATTGGCGGCAACCAGCTTGAAATCGAGTCGAATGACGTATATTTTTTGACTAGCTTTCCCAAGAGAGGCGAGCAATTATCTCTTTTCAGATCTAGGCCAAGTGGCCAATCTGTTGCTAGTCTCTGACTAGAGTTCTATAACAACCAGGATCCAGACAAACGGATAGATGTGAAAACAATCTCCTGTCCTGAACTGAAGGTTATTGCTTTTACTGTTACCAGACTCTGCGGGCGTGCAGCACTGCATCTAGCTACAGGCTCCCAGATGAGCATGGCAGTGGACTACTTCCGAGGCACCATTTTCAACTGGTGCGATGCTGTATTGGACAATGTGAAAGGCCAATTGACTAGGGCGAAGCAAGGGAAGCTAAAGAACTTTGGTTATGGTTACTTAGTTGTCAGCTTTCCCCTAGAGAGTGTATCGATGCTGGTTCCACAGCAGCTCACAGTTGAGGCTGGACTTCCCCGAGATCCTCGGGTTATGCGATGGGTCGCAGTTATGGCCCGTCATCCAGATGAGGGTTCTAAGATCGTTCGATTCACCCCAGAGTACTTCCGTTGGTTAGAGAACCAACTTTTTATTATTCAGGATTTTCCATATGCAGGGATGGATTATCGCGGCGATCCCGACATGACTCTTCCACCGGGAGAGCAATGGGATGACAGAGGTAAAAATTGTTTTTCAACATTTTAATTTTATATGTATGTTTTTGTATTTTTAACAATCATCCAAAAACTAATAGTAAAAGTTTTTAAATGCAGATGTGGGTCCACGGCGACCAGCTGCTCTCCAGCCCTATAATCGGAGACAACCAGCTGCCGTGGCACCAGCCCCACAGGACCAGACAACAGAGACTTTGGCTGAGTTGGAGATCCATCTAGAGCGCTTGACTGCAGACATTCCAGAGACCAACATAGATGACATTCCACTTCGACTTCAGCGTTATGTGATTGGGGTCCCAGGACCTTTTAGGAGGTTCCTTTGTAGGGTGGCCCGAGCAGTAGTGTCTTATCGAGATCATCACCAGTGATAGGATGATCGCTTTGTAGACCCATTTTTGATATGACTTTTGATACTATTATTTTTGCCAATCATAAGGTGTTTTTCAACCTATGATCGAGGACGATGTATATTTTGACACACTCTCATGCTATACTATGCTATTACTATGGTTATCTTGCAAAACATGTTTATGAGATGTTTTTAAAATTTACTGTTTGATTCAATGAAAATGTCTATTTAACATTCGAGAAGCAATTGCATTTGCTAATGTATTTAAATATCTTGGAATGTATTGATATTTTATGTAATCAAATTCTCGTTCCAACAGATGGACTCTCAAAAATAATCGTAATAATATTGGATTCCTAATGGCATAAACTCGATTAAGTTGTAACACAACGAGTTCCGAATCTAAATTAACAATCAAACTTCGAATCCCAAATGAGATGGATTCAGATAATAATTCAATCATTGCGCAGTATTCTACAATGTTGTTTGTTGTTTGACCGAGGCTTACCCCGTGCATAGATACTAACTCGTCAGAGGGTGAATAGATAACCCAAGCTACTAAAGAGATGTTTCGTGTACTACGACAAGCGCCATCAGCGAAACCAATGTATGTTTGGAGAGGCGTCGACATCTGCAATATCAAGAGTAAAATCAAGATAAGCAGGGCTAATAATGAAAAACACTCACTAAAGTAAAGCACGTAATTTTAATCTACGAACACACCAACGTAGAAAAAACTAATCTAATGAAATCTCCACGATATCCGTTTAAGCATAATATCTCTTTAAATAAATCCCATTCCTAGGTTTACCTAAAGAGACACCGTCAAAATCTTCCAGCTCATAGGCCCCTTTTGCCAGCTTCCGCTTGACAATATACGGATCATGCCACATGGGTACAAATTTTCCAGCCCCTAGCTTATCGTTTGCTTGATCGTAAAGTAAAACTAGGTCGCCTTCCGAAAAATTGCGGGGTGTAACATTTTGATCATACTGAGCTTTGATGCGTTTGGCATGAGTTTCGACAGCTAATGCAGCATTGCGTTGATTCTCATCTAATTGAGCTAAGTATAATAAACGTTTTTCCTCTTCGGAAGTGGTTGGTAATAATTGCACAGTAATTTGTAATGACGGGATTTCGCTTTCAATGGGCAATACTACCTTTAAACCGTAAACCAGTTGAAAGGGAGTAAAACCTATTGATGTTTTGACTGAGGTTCGGTACACCCAAAGCACCAAAAATAACATGTTGTGCCAATTCGACTGATGAATCCCAATGATTCATCGGATGATGGTGACTAGAACTTTGTTGACTGCTTCAACCAGACCATTTTCCTGTGGGTAATATGGAGTGGAACTATCGTGACGTAGGCCAAGCTGATCTGTAAGTTCGGTCATCATGATGTTTCGAAAATGTTAGTGAAAATTGCAGCAGTTTTGCCGTTTTCCGAAAATGTAGGCATCGCCTCGGCCCACTTGGTAAAATAATCTACCGCAAGGATGATGTACGCATGCCCCCCAGCTGAGTGAGGGTTACATGTAATAAAATCGATACCCCATTTTGCGAAAGGACCAACGACAATGATAGGGTGGAGAGGAGCAGGAGGAGGGTGCATCTTGCAATCAAAAATTTGGCAGTTGTGACATTTCTGGACGGCAGTAATACAATCTTTAAACAAGGACGGCCAGAAATAGCTAGCGCACAAAATCTTTTGGGCTGTGGCATACCCAAACATATGACCGCCACATGCTCCAGAGTGGCAATCATTAAGAAAATTCTCAGCCTCATCATGAGTAGGGCAACGACGGAAGACGAAATCCACCCCACGAAAATAAATCGTATCTCCAATAATAGTGTAAGGTTGGGATTGGAATCGTATTTTCCAGCGTTGAGATCATGAAGTATCGGGCCGAAAATATTGGGTTTGGAGATAGACAATGATATCTCCGTACCATTGATCAACGGTGCTGATAAGGAACAAGGATTCATCCGCAAGGGATTCTTCTCCCACATGCTCGGTATCGGCACGAGGGAAATCACACATTAGTTCCGCAAAAACCAAAGACTTCTTTGACTTGGCCTTCTCAAATTCCAAGTCAAATTCCTGCAGGATGACAATCCATTTTGAATACTTGCCCCCCAGCAATTGTTTAGTCAAAATGTATTGCATAGGGTTACAGCCAGAAATGACAGTGGTTTTGCGTAACAAAATGTAGTGACGAAAACGCTGAACAACTTGGACTGTAGTTAAGGCCAGTTTCTCCACATGTGAATATTTTAACTCAGTTGGAGTTAGAGTCTGACTAAGATAAAATATCACATGTTCACTTTCGAATTCGTCCTGTTAAACTAAAACCATCCCAATTGTGGAATGGGAAGTAGAGAGGTACAAGAAGTAGTCCTGGTTGTAGTTGGGAGGATGCAATAATGGCACATGGGTCAACGCATGTTTTAGAGCATCAAATGATTTGTCAGCTATCTCATCCCAAAAGAATGGAGCATTTTGCTTCAACAACCAGGTGAAACCTTTTGTAATCTCGGCGTAGTTAGGAATGAAACGACATAAAAAGTTTTCTTTCCCTTGCAAACTCTGGAGTAGGTGAAGAGTCGAAGGAGGTGGTAACTTGACAATGGCTTCGACCTTCAAAGGATCGACGTGAATGCCGGCTTTCGATACAACAAATCATAGTAATCGACCTGTTTCGATATAGAAAACACACTTGTGCAGATTAAGCCTAATCTGATAATGCGTACATCTCATCAAGATAGCTCATAAGTGAGTGAGATGATCGGCTCTTCGCAATGAATGAGCCGGTAGATCATCGAGATAGGGCTGCACAATGTGCTTGATGTCATGAAATGCGTAAGACATTGCCCTTTGAAAAGTTTCCCCGACGTTCTTCAGTCCAAAAGGTAATTTGCAATAAGCAAAGGTCCCCCATGGACAGATGAAAGTCGTTTTTGGTTGATCTGCAGGTAGAATGTTAATTTGATTATAACCAGAAAATCCATCCATAAAGGAGAATATTTTATTGCCGGCACAATCATCGATGATTTGATCGATATAGGGTGTGGGATAATTGTCCTTGGGACAAGCACAATTAATATCCCTATAGTCGATGCATATTCTTATTGTCCCTTGTTTTTTATTAACTGGAACAATATTCGATACCCAATCCGTTAAAGGAATTGGATAAATGAAACCTACTTTAAGTAGTTTCTCAACTTCAGTTTTGATGGCAGCAGCTTTTCGTGGGTGTATTTGACGCAACCGTTGCCGGACGGGTTTAGCATCCGGGTAGGTTTTGATTTCATGAACAACGATTGAAGGATCGATTCCTGGCATTTCCTCATAGGACCAGGCAAACACGTCGCGGAATTCTTGAAATAGGGCTTCATATGTGTTGACTTCAGTGTCTCTACAGGAAGCACCTATGTGAATGTTTTCAACAATCCCAGGTTTGACTGAAATGTCGATAGGAACCGTGCGAGAAATATTGGCTAAATTTTGTTCAGAATCAAGATGTTTCAGTGGGTTTTGCGGTTCTTTGACATATTCAGCGGTGAAAATGGATGAAAAATCATTTTCAAAATGATCAATCTCGGGTAAAAATGAAGACCTATGATGAAGATCTTCCCATGGTAAGACATCAACAGATAACAATTCCCGAATTTGTTCATCAGTGTGAATGATTTCTGAAAAAATTGTTGACTCTGAGGTTGAAATTGAAAGTGATTTCCCATTGATCTCATTCACTAGATCAGGGTTGGTTGAATTTGAGTCAGAAAATGATTGTACTGCCTGATAATCAACTTCAAAGGGACTCAAAGGCATAGTATCACCAAGAGAGTCCACCTCGGATTCGAATGGAATGATCTAAGGATCATCAAGAACAATGGATTCTGACGAAATCATATGAATGGTTGCGAAAGGAGACTATACGTTGGGAGGAGGAAAGGAAAAAGTTCTGAGTAAACCCGAATCTTTAACTAATCCTACTCCAACATCCTTATAAGGGATAGTGGTTTTTCCAACATGTTGAATGCTCTCAGTAGAGGATGGGTCAGACAAGAAATAATTTAACTGATCTATTGTTACAATATTTCCGTTATGTGGGAACTTAATAAGCCAAAATACTGAGGAAACAACAACAGTCATGGTGTAAGACCAACTACGACCCAAAAGAAGGTTGTAATCTAGAGGGGCATCAACCACCTCCACATCTAGATTAACAGTTTTTCCTTCAACCCCTATAGGCAAATCCTGTAGAATGCCATAAGGATGAAACCCTCGGCCATCAAAGGCCTTTAGAATTGTTGGGGATTGATTAAGCATAGGAGAACCAAGGGTTTTCCAATACTGTATAGACATAATACACGTGGAAGCTCCCTCATCAATCACAGTCCTAAAACAAGGTCTGTTTTTGACTAACACTGGAATCTGGAAATCCATTTGATGAGGAAGGCGAGGTATACTATTTTCTAAATCGAAGACTATGAGGTTAGATTCCTGAAGATCAACAGCTCCTATAGTCGACAGTAGCATTTTCCTTGTGCTAGACATGATTGCAGCACTTCCAAAGCCGACATTGTTGAAGGTGAAACAGCTAAATCTTCAACAATGTTATAATTCTGAGCAGCTCTCGCATGAGGATTGAAAGCTGACTTTCGAAGTATACCCTTAGCGGGCGGTTTGATTACTAAGTCGGGATTAGGTTTCTAGATCTGTAGAGGATCGGAACCGGACGGGGCTGAGGTTGATGGATTGGAATTGGAAGATTCGGCTTCCTTTCCACCAAAAGGACTTTTACTCCCGTAATCTTGCGATCGTGTCACAATCCTTACATGTGACATCATCATTATGGGTTCTTCCGAGGCACTAGAGGAAGAGCCTATCATTTTACTGTCTTGATTTGGAAAAGGATCCTTCAAAACAGCGGGTGTTTGTGAACCTTTGACGATCTTCGCAACCTCGGCACGATGCGGGCAACCCCTTGTAAAGTTCTCCTCATCGCAGATGAGACAAGGATATCGAGGTTTTCATTTCTCGTCAGTAGATTTAGTTTTCTCGGATTTCTCTTTTGAGTTCTGCTTGTTCTTCTTCTTACCTTTCTTTTTGCCGTTGGATTTTGATTTGGTCATGGGTGATTCCACGACATGAACATCGACAGAAATTTTAGGTGAAGACTCTCCTTTAGGGGAATCTGGTAAAGTTATTATGGGAGAAGAATTCTTGGAGGATTTCTTCTTACTTTTGGTATTAACAGTACCAATCATACCATCAGTGGCATGAGACCCTGAGGGAGGTGCAGCGATTTGATTTTGTTTCAGAAGTTAGGGGATTTTCTCATGCAACGTACCTGACTGAGTATAAACTAAGTCAAGGTACTAAGCTTGAGCAATTACTTGCTCTTCTGTAACTACCCCTGCCTTAGTGACATCTTCAGTTATCTTGGGTAATAATGATTCCACAAACCATTCTGCCAAAATTTGGTCCGGAATAAAAACTTTCACTAAACGACGTCGACGCTGCCATTCATGAATATGATATGAAATATAAGTAGACGTTGATTGTTTTAACGAAGTGAATAATTCTGTACCATTTTCATATCGGACTGGCAGCTGAAAATGTGTAAGGAAGGAATTAGCTAACTGACTAAAATTATGAAAGGAGCCTCGTCGCAACTCAATGTACCACTTGGCTGCAAGGCCAATCAAAGTGCATTGAAAAAGACAAAGACGAATGGAATCATCTATAAGAGAATTTGATGCACACCAGAGATGATAATTCATCACATGATTAGACAGATCATCTCCTGGCTTCCCCTCAAACTTAGGTATATCACTGGGCAACTTATTCGACATTGGCGGCCAAAACGGAAGATAATTTATTGGATCGTTTGTAAGGCGCGACAAATCAGGAAAATCTAAAGTTGCTATGAACGGTAACTGACGGTTTGGATCCCGAAAACTTGGGGTCATAAGAGCAGCCCCAGGAGGAGGATATCCAGGATAGCTTGGTATCGGATTCGCATTTTGGATATTGTATCCTCCTGGAAAACCAACATTAACCGGACCGTACTAGGGTTGTTGAGGTTGTTGATATGTATACCCTAGGTACGGTTGATACTGATAAGCCGGGTTCTACACAGCGGGCGCGTATTGATACTGCCCCTGGTACGGTTGATAAGTAAATTGTGGTTTACTTGTAACAACCATACTAGGCCCAGGTTATCCTACAAGCATAGAAACCAGAGTCTGTATTGTAGGTCCAGATTGGGGTAAAGAGGCCTGAGGAGTTGATACAGAAGCAGTAGAAACTGGAGCCATTGATACTCCAGGAATAGGTGGGGTGGATTGAACAGAAGTCACAGCAGTTGCAGAGAGGTTTGGGACAGAGTTCGAGGCGAACTAGGCCCAGGTTGTGGAACTGCCCCAGGTGTAGCAGCTTGAGTAGTAGGCTGGACAGGCTGCTGGGGTGAACTAGAAACAAAAGACTGTCTAGATTGAGATGACAACTGTGCACTGGGTTGTGGAGTCTGTGGATCCCACACCACGTTCATTCTGGGGTATGGACCCATAACAGGTTGAACATATTGAGGACCAAAACCAGGTTGAGTGTAAGATTGATAATTA
>APFE030407249.1:108597-132703 GCA_000404065.3 Pinus taeda | reverse complement strand
AATAAATAAAAACGTAAACCTAACAAAATGTAAAAAAGGCGAGGAAAAAAAAGACAAAAAGAGAAAACTAGGACGAAAGGGCAGGAATCCAATTGTCACTTATCTTCCACCCCTCATCAATTTTCAAATTTCTACTATGCTTCTCAATTTATATAGCTTCCCTAAATTTCCTAAGATGGAAGGGATGAATCTTTGCAATGAGTCCCTGATCAATACAAATGTGATGTCTAGTTTCTCCAATGTAGGGTGTTCCACAGGAGCAAGGGATTAAGTAAACACCCTTCCAATCCTTAGGGTCTACATGGTCTTTGATTGATCTAAGTGAGTTGTGGATGGTGTTGTAACAACCTCAGGTTAAAAGTTCATGTAATAAAAGATAATAAAGGCAAAATAAGACTAAGGGCATGGGATACGTATTCCAAGCTGAATGTTGGCAAACTATCCTAGTGGGTGTCACATTCGGTTTATTTATGGCTAAGGAAATTGACAAAGGAAAAAGAGGCATTAATTGACATTTGTTTATGAAAATAAAGAAAATAGGAGAAAAGGGAGATGAAATGTCACATATTTGCTTGAGAGGGAAATTGAAGGAAAATAGAGAAAAATGAAGAAAATAGAGGCCTCAATGATAAAAAGGCTTTTGAGTATTAGTTCACAGCTTTTGTTAGTTGAGATTTTGTTCATTTATATTTTGTTAGTTTGGATTTAGAATTAGTTTCAGAGAGAGAAGGGCACCAAGTGAAGAAAGCAAGCAAGAAAGAAAAGGAAGGAAAGGACAAGCCAAGAAAGTAAGGACAAACAATGAAGGTTGGATCAAGCAGCGTCAATGGGAGGATTTTGTA
This sequence comes from Pinus taeda, assembly GCA_000404065.3. Lineage (NCBI taxonomy): Eukaryota > Viridiplantae > Streptophyta > Pinopsida > Pinales > Pinaceae > Pinus > Pinus taeda. Next base: position 131,861 of record APFE030407249.1, on the reverse strand, counting down.
GGTAACAAGTTGCATATGTTATTTCCTAGATGAGGTGTGAATGCATGGTATATGCATTTGTTTAGTTGGTTCATTTGTTTCCATTAGTATGCATGGTTTGACACTGGTTTCAACTTTGCCTTGCCATTTCCTAGATAGCCATGGTGTGATGGGAATCTTTTCCACTTGAGCTTTGGATCACCATAAGGTTTTGAAACTGGGTGAGGTGGTCTCAAGAAATTTCCCAAGGGTTGGGGTGGAGGTGGTTTAATCTCCGGGAAGCCCTCAACAGGTGGGTGGAGACAGGCAAATTCCTCAAGGTATTGGTGAAGAAAATTTGAGGCATCCAAGCTTGTTTTGGGTTTTGTGATCTCTTGACTAGTTTTGGCGAGATTGCGGTAGCTTGAGGGTGGAGGTGGTTTAATCTTTGGAAAGCATTGGTTGTTTATGTCATGAGATCCCACATTAATTCTTGAAATATGGCACGGGGGTGATTGGATGAAATAAAGATTTGGTTCATACCAATCAATGGTCGGGTAGTTCATGGAAGTCCCTGAATTGGTTGGCTTTTGCATCAGTTAATAAGAGTTATTTTCCTATTGTAATTTATGAGCACTTTTACTTGTTATTATGGTGATTTGATGGTTGTTCTGTCATGGTTAATAATCTAGTTATATGATGGTTATAAGCATGTATTTGTAATGCGCTATAGTTATGATTTATTCAAGATTTGATAAGTATTGATGGTTAATGAATGCATGGGCTAACAAGTGTTATTTTAACTATTATGAGAGTGTATTATACAATTTTGGTGATTCTCAGATAAGTTTCTTGTTAGACTTGGTTAGGTTAATTTCTTGTTCAAGTTTTGTATGAATAGCATTGTCATTATGTCATTTATCATTCTGAGAAGTCTCAGGCAGTTCTGGGTAGGGGTCTGGAGTTGGCATGGAATTGTGGCTAAGATCTCCAAACCGTATACACTGAACAAAGAAATTTAGGTCACAACCACATGGAGCAAGGCTTGTGAGTGCGATTGGAGGTCTTCAACCACATGCAGACAATGTCATGGGTCCGGTTGGGAGTTTAGGTGATTGAAACAAAGTTCCAGCTTAAGGATTGACCACCTGGGGTGTTTCTTCAACTCTTGGGTGATTTGTAGTCCATGTAGGATGTCAGGTTTTGGTCAGAAAGTCTCAGTTGTAGGCCCCACTTCCTTAACTGGAGCTAGGAGGTCGGGTCATGTCATAGTGGCACTTCGTTTCACATTTACCCATAGGGCTTGTAAAAGTGGGTAAATGTGGGAGGGGGTTGTTATAGATTGGTATCAGAGCATGATTCAAATACTTCGAATGGATGGGCTAGATGCATGTTGTTATGCATGCATTGTCATGGTTATGGTTGTCGTGCATGATGTCATTATATGCAATTAGTGTTACCATGCATGATGTCGATATGTTGATATGAATATGTATATATGTATCGTGCTAATTTGGATTGATTTTTCAGATGAGATAACCTCCCCTGAACTTCACTAAGGTATGTTGATTATGTTTATATTTGGTTTATATGACTTGGTATGTTTGTAGAAAGAGGAGGATCAAGGATGACTAGCATAATGGTGGATTACAATTCACATGACTCTCCTTATAGATCAAATGAGAAGTAAAGAGATGAGTACTCTCTAGACATAACAAATACCTTGAGAAGTCTAAAGGAAAAAATCAGAAGTTGCAAGGTGGATAATGAGAAAATTATTCAGTCATGGGAAAGATTTATCAGGGCAGATGAGAAACAAGCAGAAGTCAATGTAATTATCCTTCAGAGTTTATCAAATTTGCAAAGAGAGGGACATCTATAAATCATTTGTGGATAAGAGGACAAGAATAATGGGGAATGTGGTAGCAGGTCTCATGGAGGACACAGGTCGGATAGGGATGACACAGTGAGAAGTGGAAAATGGATGGATACACATGATAGGAGAGGCAATGGTTATGGGTTCTACTCTAGTTCTGGTTCAAACAAGTATCATGGTCATCATCGATATCATCCTTATAGGAGGAGTGATAGGGGATACTTGTCGGATGAATTCAAGAAATCCAAGCCTCTTACATTCAATGGAGAGGTGAAGAAACTGAAATATGTAGAGGGATAGTTTCTTAGGATGAAGAAGTTATTTGAGCTACATGACTACACAGAGAACATGAAGGCCAATATATCTATTTTTAGTCTCAAAGGGAAAGAAGACATCTGGTGGGAAGACGTAAAGTGTGCCATAGGCATCAAGACAGAGGAGTTGAGTTAGCATGAGTTCAAAAGGATTTTTTGAAAGAAGTACTTGCCAAAGAGATACTATGATGGTAAGGCTAAAGAGTTTGCTAGTTGAAGATGGGATCTATAACAGATGAGGAGTACACGAATAAGTTCATAGAGTTTTTAAGGCATGTGCCTTACCTTAAGGATGAGAAGATGAAAGTTCAAAGATTTATCAGTGGATTTCCATTAACATTCAAGGAGAAGATTGAGTATGATGAGCCTCAGTCGCTGGAAGAAGTCATTGGGAAGTTGAAGCACTGTTATGAGCAATTGAAGCGCAAGACTGAACCTAAGTGTGACTGGAAAGGAAATGGCAAGATCAAAGGAAAATGGCCACCGAAGCGGGGAAGACCTCAGGATACAGGTGAGAAGGAAAATGTTTCTCTTTACAAGAAGTTTAATGCGGTAGATAAGGGACATGGACCTCAACCTAGAGAGCAACATAATAAAGGTAGTGGCAGGGAACCATTGCACTGTTGGATTTTTGGCAAAGATCATTGCAAGAAGGATTGTTTGTTGTATCAGGGTGCTAGACCTTAGATCTACAATGATCAAGAAGCTTAGACAATTGGGGATGTGGGCCAGAGCATTCCTCAAATTTATGCAGCATTGGGTAATAGGTAGGTTGATCATCAGGCATATATTATTGAGATGGAAGGTAAGCTTTGTGATCAAGTTGTTTCTATTTTGATTGACCCTAGATCTAACTATAGTATATCAATCTTGACCTAGTCGATAAGTGTTGATTGAATAAAGAAGTGCATGCAGAGTCTTGGTTGGTGCAGCTGGCTATAGGTACTAAGAAAAGAGTTCATCATTGGGTAAGAGCTTGTGCATTTGAGCTGAACTATATGCCTACATCAACACATCTAAATGTGTTTCTATTGGGATCATACAATATGCTTCTGGGTATGGATTGGTTGTACTTTCACAGGACTAAGGTAGATTTTTATGAGAAGGCCATCGAGTGCTTGGATGATGATGGAAAGAAGAGAATCTTGTAGGGAAAGAAGAATCCTACATGAGTGAGAATGGTTATAACTATGCGGGCTAAGCATAGTTGCAGGAAAGGGTGTGTATTGTTTGCAGTGCATGTTTCTAGTTACCAAGGTAAGGATGTTGAGGATGTGGAAGTCTTGAAGAGGTATTCAATCATGCAACAATTTCAAGATGTATTTCTAGTAGATATTTCAGAGTTGCCTCCTCATAGGGAAATAGATTTCGCTATTGAGTTGTTACCAGGAGAAGCACCAACATCAAAGGCACCTTACAGGAAGAGCACTGTAGAGTTAGTGGAACTAAAGCTGTAATTGAAGGAAATGCTTGACAAGGGATACATAAGGCCAAGTGTATTGCCTTGGGGTGCACCAATGTTGTTTGTGAAGAAGAAGGGCGATACTCTTAGCTTGTGCATTAATTATAGGCAACTGAACAAGGTGACGATCAAGAAAAGGTACCCATTGCCTCAAATTTGATGATTTACTTGATTAGCTAAAGGGAGCAACAATTTTCTTGAAGATTGATTTGAGATTAGGATATCATCAGGTACACATCAAATAAGAGGACATTTACAAGACTATTTTTTGGACTATGTATAGGCATTATGAGTTTGTTGCGATTCCTTTTGGTTTGACTAATGCTCCAACTACTTTCATGTGTTTGATAAATAGTGTGTTGCATCCTTATCTGGACAATTTTTTTATAGTATTCATTGATGACATATTAATATATTCTAAGAATGAGGAAGAGCATCTAGAACACCTAGCAGCAATATTAAAATTGTTGAGAGAACATCAGTTTTATGCCAAGATTAGTAAGTGAAATTTCTTTCATACATAGGTTCATTACTTGGGACATGTTGTTTCAAAGTAAGGTATAGCAGTGGACCGAGAAAATATCAGAGCTATCATGGAATGGGTAGCTCCTAGGAATGTGGAAGAGGTCATATCATTCATGGGGTTAGCATGTTATTACAACACGTTATTCAATAAATTCTCACGGATTGCCTATCCTATTACATCTTTGCAGAGGAAAGGAAAGAAGTTTGAATGGAAAGAGGAATGTGCAACCAACTTTGAGCAGTTGAAGTAGTTGCTTACAAATTCTCCAGTTCTAAAGATTACAAATCTCGACAAAGAGTTTGTGGTATGTACAGATTCTTACCAGAGAGGACATGGTGGAGTCCTAATGCAGGAGGGACAAGTGGTATGCTACGAGTCAAGGAAACTGAATGAGCATGAGCAAAATTATGTGACTCATGATCTTGAGCTGGCAACAATTATTCATGCATTAAAGATGTGGAAGCATTATCTTCTTGGAAGGAGGTTTGTTTTGATGAGTGATCACAGTGGGTTGAGATACTTGTTTGACCAACCTAATCTGAATGCCAAACAAACTAGATGGTTAGCCACACTTAGTGATTTTGAGTTCAATATAAAATACATCAAGGGAAAGGAGAACAAGGTTGTAGATGGTCTTAGCAGAAGAGTGCAAGTAAATCAAATTACAACTATAAGTTCATATGTGATAGATTTGCAAGAGAGGATCTTGTAGGTAGGGCAGCAAGATGACAGGTAACAATAGCTTAAGCATAGGTTACAACAGTAGAGTATAGGTGATTAGGATGTGGATTATCATCTCACGACGAATGATTTGGTGAGATTTAGGGACATGATCTATGTGCCAGACAATAGTGAACTCAAGAAGCTTATCTTGAGGGATTTCATGTTAAGACGTATTCAGGTCACCCTAATATTAGAAGATTTTAATAGCTATTAAGAAAATTTACTACTGGCCGAATCTAAAGAAAGAGGTATATAGTTTGTTTCAAGGTGTTTGGATTGTCAATAGGTAGAAGCAGAGTGCAAGCATCCAGGTGGTTTATTGTAGCCGATTCTGATTCCAGAATGGAAGTGGGAGGTCATTTCCATGGATTTCATCACAGGTTTGTTGAGGACATCTAGAGAGAATGATTCCATTATGGTTGTGGCTGACAAGTTGACCAAGGTAGCTCACTTCATTCTCGTGAAATCTACTAATTTAGCTAGTGAGGTAGCATAGCTCTTCATCGGTGAGATAGTGAGATTACATGGTATTCCCAAGAAGATTGTATATGACAAAGATGCCAAGTTCACTTCTAGGTTTTGGAAGGAGTTGTTTGAAGGTTTGGGGATAGAGTTGGCTTTTATTACAACTTATTATTCACAAATAGACAGACAAATAGAGAGGGTCAACAAGATTCTTAAGGACATGCTGAGTATGTATGTCATGCATCAACAACGAAAGTGGGAAGAGTGTCTTCCACTTGTAGAGTTTGCATACAACAATGGGTATTAGGAGTCACTAAGGATGAGTCCATGTGAGTCACTTTATGGGCGGAGTTGTAATACTCCTATGAGTTGGAGTGATCCAATGAACAAGGTATTGATTGGAACAAACATGTTGACAAAGATGGAATAGGAAATTCAAGTTATCAAGAAGAATCTAAAGGTAGCATAGGACATGCATAAGAGTTATGCAGATCAACACAGGGAATTTAAGGAGTTTTAGGTTGGGGAGCATGTGTACTTTCACATCAAGTCCAAGAAGTGCTCCTTGAGGATTGGATCAAGTGCCAAGCTGGAACCTCGGTATTGTGAGCCTTTTGAGATCCTCGAGAGGATTGGACAATGGCCTATAGACTTGCACTGTCGCCAATAGTGAAAGTCCATGATGTTTTCCATTTTTCATTGCTTAAAAGATATGTGAAGGATGTTGATCATGTGATTGGCTAGTTTGTATTGTAGGCGGATCCATAAGGAGAATTCTAGCCGGAACCTTAGTGCATATTGCAACGGAAACAACTCATGCTCTGGAACAAAGTAATCGAGCAAGTTAAAGTAAAATGGGAGCACTTTGGGCCTGATGAAGCTACATTGGAGATGACTAATCAAATGTGGGGTTTATAGCCTTCATTATTTATCGATTGAGGCAAAGGAGTTTTGGTATATGTACATATTTATGTATGGTCGTTATTGTAAATACCACAATGAGTTGTGTTATAAGGCTTCAATAAGCGGTATGGTTGTCATGTTGTCATGTTTATCATGTTGGTTTTTCTTTTTACCAGGTTGTTCATTGTAAATACTGCATCGAGCTAAGTTATAAAGCTCCATGGGCAGTATGTTTTGGTTTTCAGAAATATTTCTAGTCATAGGTGTCATAGAACACCGAGGACGGTGCTCCCCTAAGGGGGAGGGGTTTGTAACAACCTCAGGTTAAAAGTTCATGTAATAAAGGATAATAAAGGCAAAATAAGACCAAGGTCATGGGATACATATTCCAAGCTGAATGTTGGGAAAAACATCCTAGTGGGTGTCACTTTCAGTATATTTATGGCTAAGGAAATTGGCAAAGGCAGAAGAGTCACTATTTGGAATTTATTTATGAAAATAAAGGAAAATAGGACAAAAGGGAGATTAAAGGTCACAAATTTGCATGAGAGGGAAATTGAAAGGAAATAGTGGAAAATGAAGAAACTAGAGGCCTTAATGATAAAAAGGATTTTGAGGATTAGTTCACAACTTTTGTTAGTTGATATTTTGTGAGTTTGGATTTGGAATTTAGTTTCAGAGAGAGAAGAGCACCAAGAGAAGAAAACAAGCAAGCAAGCAAAGCAAGGAAAATGATAAGCCAAGAAAGAAAGGACAAGAAAGGAAGGTTGGAATAAGCAGCTTCAACAGGAGGATTTTGCAGGTAACAAGTTGCATGTGTGATTTCCTAACTGAGGTGTGAATGCATGGTACATGCATTTGTTTATTTGGTTCATTTGTTGCCATTCACATGGGTTTTGCCTGATTTGACAGTGGTTTCAACCTTGCCTTTCCATTTCCTAGATAGCCATGGTGTGATGGGAACCTTTTCTAGTGGAGCTTTGGATCACTAGAAGGTTTTGAAACTAGATGAGGTGGTCTCAGGAAAATTCCCAAGGGTTGGGGGTGGACGTGGTTTAATCTCTAGGAAGCCCTAGATAGGAAAATTTCTTAAGGTATTGCTGAAGAAACTTTGAGGCATCCAAGTTTGTTTTGGGATTTGTAATCTCTTGACCGGTTTTGGTGAGATCGCAATGGCCTAAAGGTGGAGGTGGTTTAATCTCCGGGAAGCCCTGGTTGTTAATGTCTTGAGATCCCACATTCATGCTTGGAATATGGCATAGGGGTGATTGGCTAAAATAAATTTTTGGTTCAACCCAATCTATGGTCGGGTGTTATGTGGAAGTCCCTCACTTGGTTAGCTTTTTCATCAGTTAATAAGAATTATTTTTCTATTGTAATTTATGAGAACTTGTACTTTCTATCATGGTGATTTGATGGTTGTTCTGTCATGGTTAATAATCTGGTTATATGTTGGTTATAAGCATGGATTTGTAATGTTCTCCATCTATGATTTGTTCAGAATTTGATAAGTATTTGATGGCTAATGAATGCATGGGATAACAAGTGTTATTGCAACTATTATGAGAGGGAATTAGACATTCTTGGCAATTCTCAAATAAGTTTTAGACTCCTATGATCAAATATGCATTCATGACATGTAGCTTACATGTTGTTTAGTCAATTTAGTGTCCTAAATTGCTTGCATAAATTATCAATTGAGGTTTGGAAGCTGATGAAGTGTGGTGCACTATATGTGCTTAGTTAACCTTTTTCTTACTTCGTTGTTTTGTATTTTATGTTGTTTTGGGGGGTTTCTGTTCTTTGATGTCTAAGAATGTACAACCTGAAACTATGAGAAAATTTAAGTGAATCTAATGAATTTTAAAGGAAAGGAAATGTTCCTAAGTTAATCTAATTTCCTAAAAATGGACCAAGAATTGTTGGCTAGTTAGAACCTAATAAAAAACAGAGCATCTATCTTATCTTATCATTAGTCCTAATCCATGGATCTAATTCTTAAAACCAAGAATGAAATTGATGCAGACGATAACTCAATAATTGCATTCATTAAACATACAACCATTTAGTTTTGGAATATGATTAAATCAATCTCCTTGAAATGATTATTGGGAATATCAGTGATGCAACTAAATGAGGATCTGAAAGCAAAAAGGTAAAAGGATGTAAAAATAACTGTAAACAACTGATGTATTTTTGACTTTCTCCAACATTCAAATGTGAAGCATTACCCTCTTGAAGTGTTGTGCAAGAAATCAATTATACCTTAGTTCCTAAGTTCCTAGGAAAGTAACAATGTATTGAGTAAGTTCAATCACTGTATGAATTAGACATTTAACCATTTAGTTTAGGATCATCATCATCTTGAAATGGCTTTTGAAAACATCCATTAACACAGTTAATTGACAATTCTGTTCTAAGAAAATGAATGACAAAACAATAAGAAAACTAAGCAACTGTGTATTCTTATTACTTCAATCTTAATTCAATTTGGAAACAAAGCCATATTTCTCCACAAGATATCTTAGAAGAACAAGGATGCACAGTTGTGATTTATCATTATGCTATTGATTAAAAACTGAAATGAAATATCATCCTAATTTAGAAAACAAATTTGCTAAAAACAGAGTAATGGAAATTGAACTAAAAACAACAGATGAAAAACCTCCTTCAGTGCAGAGGCCCTCTGCAACTGACGTGGCTGGAATGCTAGCTAGTTAAGGATGCACTTTAAACGATCATTGGCAACATGAAGTTTGTATTATGAGAAAACGAAGTCTGAATACAGAGTATCAGCAAAAAGTCTGCACTTAACGTAATTCCTTCTAACTTCTCTCGGTTACATGCAACCGACATTTAAAGAAAAATAACATAATTGTTTAGAGATAAACTTGTTACAAGTGGCTAATTCAAATTAAATGTAACATGAATGTTTATGAGATAAACTTGCTACAGGTGGCTAATTCAAATTGCAATATGACTGTTTAAACTTTTGAATAGCTACAGGTGGCTAATTCGAATTGCAATATCACTGTTTAAACTTTTGATTAGCTACAGGTGGCAATTAGAACTAGATTTGCAATAGAACTGTTAGACTCTTGATTGGATATGAAAGAGCAAATCAAGAGTCCTACTGTTTTCAGATAACGTACTTTGACTCCATCTTTGACCATGACTTTAGGATTGCTTTTCTGTCGATCTGGACCGAGTGAATACGATAGAATCCATGTGGAGATGATTCTAGAAATGCCCATGTGGCCCAATTCTTCATTTGACACCTAGAACCTGCCAAACCATGAGAGTAGCTACAGAATCCACAGTTAGTTGCAAAATAGGCTGCATTCTGTAGCTAATTTGCAAAAATCTATTCAAATAGAAAGAACATGAAAATATAATATGGTGATCATTTTAATGCTTTCCTTAAGACAAAACGTAGCATTTATCATTGATTGGGTCTGTAATCTTATGAGAAAGTGAGGGAAAAAGGTGAGAAAAACTGTCAAGGAGAGGGTAATTCTGAGGTTCAACACGTGTTACTATGTGTTTGACTAAATGAATGTCATGGTTAGGCCTGGTTAGGTCAATTTATTGTTCAAGTTTTGTATGAATAACATTATCATTATGTCATTTATCATTCTGAGAAGTCTCTGACAGTTATGGGTAAGGGTTTGGAGGATGGCCTAGAATTTTGGCTCAGATCTCAGGACTGCAGGCACTGAACTGAGCAATTTAGGTCACAACCGCATGGAGCAAGACTTGTGAGTGCAGTTGGAGGCCTTCAACCACATGCAAGTAGTGTCAAGGGTGTGGTTGGGAGTCTAGTTCATTGAAACAAAGTACCATCTCAAGGATTGAACACTTGGGGTGTTTCTTCAGCTAAAGATTGTGGTAAAAAAGTCTCAGTTGTAGGCCCCACTTCCTTAACTGGAGTTAGGAGGTTGGGTCATGTCATAGTGGCACTTCGTTTCACATTTACCCAGAGGGCTTGTAAAAGTGGGTATCGAGAATGAAGGGAAGATGCATATAGTTAACCAAATCACTGGGATTCTTCTTATGCCTAGGTCCTTTGTTGGCTTTTTGGAAAGCCTTGAGAACTGGGTGCCTATTGTGGCCATTATTTTCAAAAACTTAGGAGATGGGATTTTTCTCCTTCAAAGTGACTCTCATATGAGATCCTTAGAGCCCGGGTAGCCAGTGTGTTGAGGACACCAAACTTTTGAGTTGGATAATAATGAGAACTAGCATGAAGGTATTGCTTAGTGTGACTTTTTTTATGAAAAACCTGGTGAGTAAATGAACTACCTCCCTTCTTAGAGATAAGAACTACAACGAATGGAAGGCTATCATCAACTTATGTCTCCATTGTGAACTTGATGGAACCAGACTAATTGTTGAGATGCAAAAGGAAGGAATCCAACATGTTACGGCCATGAGGCCAATTGATGAAGATATCATCAACAAACCTTTTCCAAAGCTTAGGGCGAAGTGGAGCAGAAGCCAATGCTCTAGTTTCAAAGTATTCCATGAACAGGTTTGCGACAACCGGGGAGAGCGGAGAACCCATGGCTACTCCACAAGTATGTTCATAGAATTCACCTTGGAAACTGAAAAAACTAGAGGCAAGACAAAGAGCTACCAACTTGGTAGTATGAGGATCGATGATGTGGTTAATAACCTCCATTGTATCTTTAATAGGGTTATTAGTATAGAGAGAGACAATGCCAAAGTTGAAAATAATATCCCCAGGATCAAGCTTGATACCCTTAAGTTGATTAACAAAGGAATTTGAGTCCTTAAAAAAGGATTCAATAAGGCCAACAAGGGGCTTGGACTTTTGTGCTAATAACCTGGCAAGAAAATAAGACATTGAATTTTATTATTTTTATTACTTTTAACTTTTTATGGACACTACAATATCTCCCCATAATGGACTCTATATTACTTTTAACCTTTTATTGTTATTTAATTGACATACATGTAAAAGTTTACAAATCCTTTACGTCTTATAAATTCAACATATTAAGCTGACATGTAAAAATGTTTACATACTTTCTTACTTACAACTACAGATCTCCCTATATTGGGTCATCTCTCTCATAATAATTATTCCTTTATTTTATTTTCGTACATTGATTTTTTTATTCTTTGTATGGTGGATGGAAAGTGAGGGCAGTGAACTGGAATTTAATTCAATGGTGTCAACTCTGTTTTTTTTTACATATATTTATTCAATGGTGGAAATTCTTTTTGGTTTTTTTTGATATTATGGAAAGTAAAGACTTATGGATTGAAAAGTAATTTAATAGAGTGAATTAAGAAGCGGTAAAATATTTCATATATGGATAGATATTTTATTTTTTCAAGCATAATTATTGTAATCGTGGTTTATCAATTTTTATTGTATCTCATTTTAATGTGCATTTATTTTCTTCCTTGCAAATGTTATTGTGGGTGTACTTCTCCTTTTTTTTTTCGAAAAAAAAAAAAGTTTTGTGTATTTGTTTTGTTCATATAACTCTTTGTATGGAATTAACATTTTTATTTTATTAATATTTATCTTTTTTATAATTTGATATTATATTGTAGAAATATTTATGTATAAAGGATTTAGTGAGTTAAAATTTGTTTCATCAGTCATTGTTATTTGTTTAATTTTTCATTTCTTTGTATGTATTGATGAGAAGGTTGATTTCTTCCCTTTGAATGCGTCATATCTATTGCACTAGAATGTCAATGTTATATGGACAGTGATTTTGGTATCCATGCCATATCATTATTATTTGTTTATTTTTTTTTTCTTTGTATGTATTGATGAGATGGTGGATTTCTTCCCTTTGAGTGCATCACATCTATTGCACTAGAATGTCAATGTTATATGGATGGTGATTTTGGTATCTATGCCATATTATTGTTCTTAGTTTAATTTCTCTTCTCTTTGTATAGATTGATGAGAAGGTGGATTTCTTCCCTCTGAATGCATCACATCTATTGCACTAAAATGTCAGTGTTATATGGATGGTGATTTTAGTATATATGCCATGAGGATGGACATGTGATTTATGTTGTTGGCATCATAAATGACATGTAAAATTATTTTCAATTAGATCCCCATTTATTCATTGCATACAACTCTAAATCCTCCTTGTACTTTGCAGATGTTCTATGAAAAGAGATGGTGACATGGGTAATGTAAGGGAGGTCTATGTGGTTTAAGTCTATGTGAAAAAAAGCATGCAATGTTTGGAGACCTTGCACAATTAAAGTCATGTCATCAGTTTTGGTATATTGGTGAGAAGGCAAGCTAAAAAATTATTGATATGTCTCATAAAAATGAATATCGTGAATATTATTTTAAAATAAACTTTTGTATATAATTTGAGTATTGTTAAAAGCCTTTGCAAAACACTATGTTTGCACTTCACTTTGTTATGTCTAGCCTTTATGTCACTATAAATGTGTTCCTTCTCTTTGAATTGCCACAATAACTCCTTTATGTTGACCACTATTATGGTCAATGATCTTGAATCACAAAGTATTGTGAATTTTATCCCATTTTTTTTCCAAATTCAAGCATTTTCCTTATGAGAATCTACCCCTCCTTACTCATTCCTTGTCATTGAAACCACTCATCACTTTTTGATGTGATTAAAAATCAAGGGAGGGACACTATCCAACTACATTGGAGATATTAGGTCAAGTTGTGACTTATTAAGTAAAGGTATGATGACATATTTTATTCAACTTCATTTTTCTAGTTTGAAACATGATGGTATCTCATGGATGCATCCTTTGTGTTATTTTCTTATCATGTGGTGCTGGTTATAGTTCATATTTCTTTTCGTTATGTATCTATGATCTTGTGTTTAACAACATTTTGATGGTATTGATCCTTAGAGAATGAAGGCTTTATGATGGTCATTTTGGTAGTGATCACTTCTAGTTTTATAAATAGCCTTTTTCTTACATCTATAATACCATGGCTAGTTTCTATATATATGGATGTAATGTGTCAATCTGAAGAGGGATTTGGAAGTTGAACACGTGGTTGATTTAACCCCAACTATGTTACATGTCAACTAAGGGTTGGATACATACTTTATAGAATAGTTGCAATGCATTGTGGCCTTATTCTATTATTTGTGTGTGTTATGTTGAGTATCTTGTGATGAACAAACAATTACAGGGCTACGAGCTTCATTATGATCTCCATGGTATGTACTCCTTTGGCACCTTTTTTATTGGCATTTGGACTTATATTTTGGTTATTTTTATATTATAACATAGTAGTCTTGTTGGGATTGGTCATGGCATATATTCATGTGGTCGTGATGTTGGTTGAAGCTTACCTAATGGAGTTGATGACCATATGATAGATAGTTAATGGTTATTTTCAAAGTTTGATGATTATGGAACTTTAGAAGCTCACACTTTTCAACGTCAAGGATGGTATTGTGCATTAGTGATTGTATTGGGATATGGTACATCAAAAATGGGGATTTGATGAGCCACATATGATGATGGTACTTGGCATTTATGTTGTTGGTACATGCATGGGTATTGGGTGTTGATCTGGGTCATCAATCTTTAGTTGCATAACAGAGACCTCCTCTATTAATGTTGTCACGTTACCTCCTCCTCCCATTGTCATTAGAGTTTGTAGCTTTGTTGTCAAGTTCCTTTTATGCAAATGATTTTGCTCTCTCTATGTTTCTTTCCCTCTGTAACCATTTTTGGATGGTATATAAGCACCCCAATCTTCTCAAATTGCTTAGCTTTAGTTGTTGAAGATTTTGGGTGGGTACCTTATGGTTCAAAGTCCAAGCTCTCCATCAAACTATAATTCAGTTTACATTTGCATAGGGTGTAAATCATTCTCTCTACATTTTCATTGAATCTTTGTGCTTATTAATAATGGGTTGAGTTCTACTTTTTCGTGAATTGTCTCTACCACTTAAGTGCATTTATCATTCCTTTTTGCTCCTCTTATCACCTTTAACTCATTATTTTGAGTGTCATCCTACGATGTGCTTGCTCAAACATCTAAAAATGACATGTCGACCATTGGGAAAATAAAAGTGGGAAAGTAGAGTTTTTATTAGGGCATGGAAATGTTCACTTCTTCACCAAGAAGTGGCCCAATCCATTTTTGAGTATAATATGAATGAGTACATGGGCCTTTGCTTATTTATGGCCTTGTTATGAATGCTTTTACCCCAATGTTGGACAAGCATGTCTATGCTCGGCTGGCAACTCCTATGGACTTTAAATATCATTCATTATACTCCATTAGTGATAAATTGTTGACTAAACCTAACTTGTAGTCCCCATGGAATTTAAATGTTGGAAGCCTGTATTTTAATAACATTAGGAGATAACTGAGGTGCCACACTACACTGTCTCTATCTTCATCATGGCTTGTGGGTGTGTATTCTACAATGCAACAAATGTTTGTCGATTTCAAAAATAAAAGTTAGTTATTTTAATTTCTTGCAAGAAAATCAAATCAAGGTGTAGATTTGGGATGATTACCATAACAATCATTTGTATTTTATGCCTAGATACTCCCCTCACATTCCAAGATGAAAGGTTCAAATTCAAGGGTATATTTCATTAAGTTCTTGTTATAGGGCTCAAAATTTGTTTGAAAGCTTGACACCATCTTAGATTATTAAGGATGGTGTAAATCGACCAATAACAATACAATATTTTGTTAGATAATTGAATGCATCCTTGCTATTTGCTAATTTAATATGACTTTCACAACCTTGTTTCATGTATGGATTTACTGATTGTCAAGATTTTATCAAGTAGGGCGGGAGATTGATTGATTCTCTTAATTTCTCTAACAATGTGCCTAACTTTTTCCTCTTAGAGAGCCTACGAATTTTATTCTCCATCTATGATATTGTAGCCTCTTATTTTTATTCTTGTTATAATTCACTTTCCACTCCTATTAATCCCCTATAGTAGTTTGGTTAACTCTCATCACCTTTATACAAGTTGGAGATATGTTGACAAAGCCTAATTTGTAGCTCTAGTGAGATTTAAATGCCATTTACTATACACCCTTAGTGGTTGGTTGTGGACCACATCACTGCCAGTGGGTGCCCATTAGAAATAGTGTGGTCCGCAACCAACCAATAAGGGTGTATAATAAATGACATTTAAATCCCATTAAAACTAGAGGTTAGACTTAGTCAACATATCTCAAACATGTAATAAGGTGATGAGAGTTAACCAAACCACTATAGGGGATGGAAAGTGAAGTATATAAAAAAAAAAAATGCGACTACAAGATCAAAGATGAAGAATCAAAAACATAAGCACTTTAAGAGGAGAAAGTTTGGTACGTTGTTAGAGAAATAAATAGAATCATTTAATCTCCCACCCTAGTTGATAAACTCTCGATAGTTAGCAAATCCATACATGAAACAAGGTTGTGAACTTCATGTTAAATTAGAAAATTGCAAGGACGCATTCAATCATCTGACAAAATATTGTCTTTTATTGGCTAATCTACACCCATCCTCAATATTCTGAGATAGTGTCAAACTTTCCAACCAATTTTGAGTCCTATAACAAGCACTTAATGAAAGCTACTCTTGAAGTTGAACCTTTAATCTTAGAATGTGAGGGGAGTATCTGAACCTAGAATACAATTAATTGTCAGGGTAATCATCCCAAATCTACACCTTGATTTGGTTCTCTGGCAAGAAATTAAAATAACTTGCTTTTGTTTCTGAACCTTGACAAATATTTGTTGCAATGTAGAATACACACCCACAAGCCATGATGAAGATAGAGGCAGTGCAGTGTGGCACCTCGATTATCCCCTTGTATTAATAAAAGATAATATACAATGGTAATATATTGTTTTTAATAATGTTGATAGGTTAGGTTTGAGGATTTTGTTTGATAATGCTTATTTTCATATGTCAAAGAGATTTTGGACGTAGAATCTAGATTGATTTATATCTCCAATGGCCCTTAAATGTAATTCATTATACGCCGTTAGTGGTTGGATGTCAACTAGATTAGTGTTAATGTGCATGATTTAGAAGAGTGGCAAGTGAAGTCCAACATTAAGAAAAATAATCATGTGCAAAATTAGATACCAAACATCAGAAACATGGACTCATTAGGAGAAACATAGATTCATTATGAGAAACATAGACTAGGCATGCGAAACATAGACTCATTATGAGAAACATAGACCAGGCATGAGAAAAATAGACTCATAAGTATCCGAGAGGATCACCGAAGAGAATCAATCAACCCCTAGTGCATCCAATGAAATATCAATAGTTGGAAAATGCATACACAAAACAAGGATGTGAAGCTCATGACAAGTTAATGAATAGTAAGAATACACCTAATCCTCTAACAAAAATTTGTCAAGTCATCGGTAGATCCATGCTTGTCATGCACACAACCCAATGGTATTAAGCATTCAAATGAATTTCAACACTTGGGAAGATGCTTGATGAATGTCTCCCATGAAGATAAAACATGCAACTTCAAATGCTAAAAGAACATCCAAGCATAGTAGAGGGGAAATTGTTAAGGAAACTCTCCTAAATATACATCCTTATTTGGTTCTCCCACAAGAAAGGAAAAGAATTTGTTTTTGTTTACAAGCCTCAATTTTGGAAAATGCATGACATGCCTAGAAGCCACCATGAACATAAAGGTAGTCTAGTGTTAGGGCATAAGAGAACAAAGGTAGTCTAGTGTTAGGGTATAGTAGAACATCCAATGATAGTAGAAAATAAATTGTTAGGGCGGTCTTGTCATATGCACATCCTTATTTGGTTCTCCCACAATAAAGAAAAACAATTAGCCTTTATTTACAAACCTTGATGAAAAGTACTTTTAAAGAGTAATGCATACCTACAAGCTACCACAAAGGTAAATGAAATCTAGTTTGGCATCCTAGTTATCTCCTTACATTGATAGAAGAGAGGAATCAATGACAAAATGTCATAGGTTCAATATAATGCTAGCAATACTTTGATTGTTATGAGAGTATTTGGGGATCACAAATCATATAAGTTAATTTCATTAATGTATAACAAATGACCATAAAATTAGGTTAATGAGATTGAAAAGTATTATTGGGTGTGTGTTATAGTCTTTGCACAACTTATATGCACCACGAAAAAAGGGGGGTTTGATGGGGTGCTTGGAAACCCCCTTGGTTGGGGGATATGCAAGGTGGGTGTTAGCCCCCCACCCTATGTGGGGTTTGAGGCAATGCTCTGAAAGATTTTTTTGATTGGTTTTGCGCGTAGTTTTAGCATAATGGTTTTTCCCATGGTTTTATAGATCCAATCAAAGGAACTATGGTTATGTTCTAATATAGGGTAAATGGATTGGGGGTTTATGAATGATTTGACATGTATATAATGTATGGTAATATTGAAGGAATATAATGAGAAATTAATTTAGTTTTCTCAATTTTGGGTTCCAAGGGAAAAATATTTGTGTATATTGCATCTTGTCACCATTGTATATTTTTAGTTTTTTAAGAATCCATTTGCATGTATTATTTGTATAGGGTTAAAAACTTCATTTGGTATCAGAGCAATTTTGGATTCAAGGGGACGATTTGCGACTAAGGGGTTTTTTACTTAGGCCTATGGTAGACCCTATTAGAATGGGAGATTCACGAAATCAATTCTTGTGATGAAAGGAAATGGAAAATAGTGGAAAGATAGAGATTGAGAAATTCAATGGTCAAAGTTTTAAGTTGTGGAAACTCAAGATGATCTAATGGTGGATAAAGCTCTGTGGATTTTTGTGGATCCAGGTACTAAACCAATGGTAAAAATGCCACACAAAACTAAGCTACTTGTGATGGAAGAAAGCACACTTCTACATTATTATCAATTAAATGAAAACACTCTTCTATGCTGTTTGCAAGGAAAGGAAAATCACACTGCTGAAATGGAAAAATGTGAACTGAAAACCCTAATTTGCAGGAAAAGAACAATTTTCTAAAGCAAAACAATTAAAGGCATATACAAGATCTTTATATCTCCAAGTTCCATTATCAGGGTTCCACGATACCAAAGAAGCCTATCCATGAATTTATTGCAAAGATGAGTGAGATTGAAAGAATGGTTACAGGATGCTACAAGGGTCCCTATTTTGCTATAAGAGATAGTCCAACGTGCATGTAACCAATAAAGATATGATTCTAAGAAGAAATGAAACGGTGGAAAAGTTAGACAAAGATAAAATCAACTTGTTCAAAGCTTCAACATAACATGTTGCAAGTTTAACCTAACAAAACTGAGTTCTGTGAGTTTCTTGTAGTTGCAAAATTGGTTACAAGACAAAAGAAAATACCGAACGATAAATAGTGAACAACAAATGTGTGGAAACAAGGGAAATGAAGTAAATGCAAAGTGGAAATGACATGAACTAATGTAACTATTGTAACCAAATTCTTAGATAATTTGTAAGAGAGAATTGTTAACGAAAACCTTCTAATTAACCATGCATGAGTGTTATAACATGTAACTTTCATAAATGCTTGCAAAAGTAAATAGATGCATATCACTAACATAAAATAATACAAGAGGTATTTGGAGCTCCTGGGTTGGACCCAATCCAGGGATTCTCAAAATCCCTTAGAAGAAAGCCAAACTAGGAGATAAAATAGAACACCACTTCCATTAACTAAGAATTTTTTGTACATTACAAAGTTACAAAACACACTTGGAAACATAAATATATAATTTCCTTCTATTTTTCACATAATTATCTACATCTCTACTAGGATAATTGAGCCTCTTATACATATTGTTATCACTGAGCTAATAGAGTTGGGTTTTGTCAACCATTAACCCAACATAACTATTTCAAACTACTTTGACTGGAAGTTAATCCTTCCAATTTGAGAGGGCTTTCTCAAATACTTATCAAGTTCACTTGAAACAACTCAAACTATAGATGACTAAATTTGATTTCTTTTATGTGGTTTTACAGGTGAAGGAAAATGTGATGACGTCCAACATTAGGCATGGAGTCAAATTAGAGCAAATTATGGCCAACAACAATGTTTAATGGAAGATGAGGCATCTCGGTCTTTAAAATCAATATCAAATGGACATTTACAGTCATTCATAGTAAGTGAGGAAATTGGACTAGATTGACAAGAGCTCCAAGTAATCAAAATACTATGAATACTGATAGTAAAACATAAACAACATGGTAAGAACACGTGAAATCCATGACATGAATATCAGGTACAAAAACAAAGTTGCTGCAAATTTTTGTATTAACAGGTTCAAAATATTGCATAAGGTTAGTTCTTCACATTATCAATCAACCCTTTTAGAGTCCAGGATCTACAAATATATAGAGTAAGACCACCATCATATCATTAATTACAAAAATCGGCCACTTGGGGTAGATTCGATCAAACAGTTTTGAAACCTTATCCTACTTGACACCTATTGAGAAATCTTAGGAATTTCTATTTTACATAATTTGATAAGAAGTAGGACTCTTCCACCATAAATGAACTCAACCGAATTCTGTTTGATGAAGCTTATCGAACCAAATTGATTTTCTGAATATGTTGGAGTTGATGGTGCGTCTCATTGCCACGTGGATGTTGACCCGTCTCCCTGAAAAATAGGAGTTGATGTGGACACCCTTCATGACTTGTAATCCATCTGGTGCTTGGATGTTTGATGTTCAAAAACTTTATAAAACATAGAAAAATTGAGTTTTTGACAGTTTCGTAGCAAACTTTAGTAGCAAATTCAAAAAACACCCTTCTGCTACCCCTTTACTCTTTTTGCATGTTCTGAGGTTTTCCTTAATGTTTTTAAGCTAAATACATACCTTTAGAACTTCCTTTGTTGTAATTTAAGTTTGTCTTCTCCTCCATGAAAAGCTACATCAGTTTCATGGAAAATTTTCAGCTTCATTATGGGTAGTTGCTATGAAATTTTAAAATTCTGAGTTTTTTGAATTTTCATGGTTCCTAATTCCTCCTTATTACTCCTAATACCATGTTCACTATGCATAAGGCTGATTTTACTAGTTTAAGTATAGTAAAGACAAAATTGAAAGTTTTACCATTTTCAAGGAGTAGCATCTACTTCAGCAATAATCTTGAGATTTCTCTTTTTGAGTTCAACCTTGATGATTTCAATTTGTGTTTCTAGTGCTATGAATTATCCCTGTAAGCTCTTCTTGTTTGCTTGTAGCCAAATATTCCTTCTATACATGTGCTTCAACATCCTGTGCAAAGGAAAAGTCCTCTTTATCATCTTTTTGGACTTATCTGCAATTTCATCATAAGAATCTATTTGCTTTGACACATATTTTTCCACTCCTCAAACTCCAATTTAGATTTAATAACTTCTTGTCTAGCTTCTCTTAATTGTTCCTGCAAAACCTCTATTTCACTTTTTTCTTGTACAACCTCCTTGCCTCTCTTTTTCTTTGATGGCTCCTTTGATGGTTCTTTTGATGGTTAAGTTTTATCCAAAGGTAGTTCTGGTATCTTTTCAGCTTGTTGCATTGACCTTGTGACATGTTTCCTTGGCCTAAAGATGAAACCATTTTCTTCTTGTGTAAAGTTCAACTTCTTAGCCCTCTTGCTTTTCTTCTTGGTTTTAGTTTTGGTCACTTCTATAGGCTTCTCAATTGGGATTTCTTCAATCTCGATAGTCTCTAGGATGTCAGTTAGCTTGCCCTTTTTTGTACTCTGTTCTCTACTCTATCTTCTGGTCATCCTCCTTTTAGTGCTTATGGAAGTCTCTAATATAGGTTGCTCTCCCTCTATTTGCTGCTCTTTTCTAGGGGTTGTAGATTTATATTTTGGAGTTCTTCTAGAGGGGGTGGCAGCATCTAATTCATAGCCACTTAAGAATAGGAAGGTAAGCCAATCTCTGTTTAACCTATTTATCTCTTCTACAACTAGAAGTTTAATAAGGCTGTGATGAAAAATAGAGATGTCACTTGCATCAGGTTTGGTTTGAACCTTGTCTGCCATTTTTCCCATACTTCTAAACAAATAAAATGGAATGTCTAGAGGTTTCTTACCAGTGAAATGAAGTAAAAATATAAAATGATACTAATACACCATGTTTAATCTGCCTTCACATGTGAAGTACTTCTGAATGGCCATTAAGAGCTTGGAGAAATTTTCTTTAAGGCAAGTTCTGGGAATGCCTGTAGTCATATCAATACCTTTGTGTTTCTCTTTGAGAAATTCATCACATTTTTGTAGCTTGATCTACTAGACTTTAAACCATACTTATCCTAACCTAGGGATTTCTGTAGCACACATGATTGTATCAGGATACATTGCAAAGTTCAGAAGACCGACTTTTGTTTATGTTCCAGTGAAATTCACAGTAGAATCTTTAGCAATTTGTGCATGGAAACCCTGTAGCTTTTGACAAAAACATAGGCATCCTACGCTGGCAAACACTTGAAAAATGGTAGGGTCTTCCTCCAGCACTTTCACGTTCAGAGGCTCATAACGTATCATTGATCCTCCTTTATATTGTTTCCTATGTGCCATGGATGCAACAGGTAAGGTTCCTCCTTGTCACTTGCAAATCAACCTAGAGACAACTAGACAACAATGGACCCTAACCTAGAGACAACAAGACTTGTGTGAAAGCTAGGATGGTGTGAGAGACAAAAAGAAAATTCTTTGATAGCATGAAGTTTATGACAGAAAGGTAAAATACAAAAGAGTAAGTTAGCAGCAAGGAGCTATGTGGTGTTAATATATAGGGAAAATGGATAGAGAGTGATAAAGTGTAATCATGACCCATCACAAGACTGACCAATGACAACTTTTAAACCTAAAGAACCATTACTTCACCATTAAGAACAATTGTGCAGTTCATCACAATTTCTTAGCGGGATAGGTATTCGAAAATACAGATTCGCTACGGAAGTGTGGGGATCTTTCGTAGCAAATACCCGGTATACATAACTGGAGTTGCTATGGATTTCTGTAAAACTGTCAAATTTCAGTTATGAAAAAATAAACTCGACACATATGAAATATTGGAATTTGAACTTTTACGATTGACCCTATCTGAACTTAGATGGACCCCACATCATGTCATGATAACCAAAAACCCTATGATCATGAACTTTATTTTGAGAAAATTTGAAAACCCTACCACAGACTTTACAAACTATTCCTTGGTGTTATCATGGATAACAATGGATCCAATGGGGATGCTGCGCCCTTGAGGTGCAACAA
Organism: Pinus taeda; assembly: GCA_000404065.3. Taxonomy (NCBI): domain Eukaryota; kingdom Viridiplantae; phylum Streptophyta; class Pinopsida; order Pinales; family Pinaceae; genus Pinus; species Pinus taeda. The sequence goes on along the minus strand of APFE030407249.1, from coordinate 109,385 downwards.
AGAACTAGTAGACCAATTGCCTTATTGAAAACTGAAAACTGATGATATCATTTCCAAGTTCTTATGACCTTCACTTTGGGCTCAAACTTACTGCAGAAATCATCCACACCTGTAATTATAAAATTGAAAAATGGAATATATACAATGGTGTTTTCCCCAACTGACTGAATCAAGTGGAATAATGTTTGAGAAACCTACCATTGATAAGTCCTCCTTTGCATAGTTGACCATCCATCTCTTGTATTATAAAAGTATTATTTCCATGGTAAGCTGAGATCTTATATGGTCCTTTCCAAAGGTTCTCAAACTTGCCATGTTTTCATTTGTCTTCAATCCTAGCCTCCCTCTTTAGAACCACATCATGAATATTGAAATTCTCTTCTTTTGTTTGTCTGTGAAATGTCTTCTTAACTCTATTTTGAGATTACTGATAATTGGTGTATGCTTCTTCTCTTTTTTCCTGCAAAGCGATGAAATGATTGATGCTCCTTTGAATAACATTTGGTTCTTCCTCTAATCCTTATAACAATTTCATCATTGCAACTTGAAGAGAGTTAGGAAACACAACTTCAGTTCCATAAACCAACTCAGTGTGATCCTCCTTTGAATAACATTTGGTTCTTCCTCTAATCCTTGTAACAATTTCATCATTGCAACTCAAAGAGAGCTAGGAAACACAACTTGAGTTCCATAAACCAACTTAGTGTCAGTGAACCACAGTGAACAAAAATATCTATGGTAGGTAATTATATTCTTTTTACTTTTAGTTTTAATTAAAAAAATGTTAT
>APFE030407249.1:87120-103965 GCA_000404065.3 Pinus taeda | reverse complement strand
CTAGGTGAAGAATCAGTTGATCTCAAGGTGAAGAATATATTAATTAAAAATTACTCAATATTAATAAAAATATAAAAGAAATTAATAAGGAAATATCTTATTAATCTGTTTGGGGTAGTTCAATTGGCAATGGTCGTGGAAATAAAGTCTCACCGAACTAGAAGTCTTGGGTTCAAATTCCGTGTTATCCCCCCGATCAGGGTGATAAGTTGGACATGATGAAGATGTAGTCCTACAAAACTTAAAAAAAAAACAAACTAATAATTAATAAATGAATAAATAAAAATAAAAAAATAAATAAACTCCCGATGGGGTGGAGAACATTTTTCACTCTTAGACGGTCAACGTATGACTCTTGGCATAAGGCAAAGGTGTTGGAGGGCAAGCATATTTGCTTCCCATGATGCAACGGTTAATTCCCCTGAGTTTGCTTGTGTGAACTTTCATTGCTTCCCATAATGCAACAATTAATTCCCCTGAGTCTGCTCGTGTGAACTTTCATTCCTCGCCTGCGCAAGAAGGATTAAGGGGATCCATGGCCTATGTATGTTGGTGGTTATTTAATGTGGGTTACACCACATTGAGAGTGTTGTTCGACTTTCAGCAGGTTTGGAATTGTTCTATGGTTCTAATTTCCTGGGTCGTGTGGGTATGGTGGTGTGTCTACATCCGATGTTCCTTCTTCTGTGGGTTTTATAAGGTAACAATCAAAATCTTGCCGCTTTAGGTGAATTCTTCCTTTTCTCAGTTTTCTTAGCGGGTTGATCGGGTGGAGAATTGGTTGGTTTTGGGATTTTGTTTTTTGGGCCTGGGTAGTTCTGTACTTTGGCATTTCGGGTGGTGTTGGGTCATCCCTCTATGTGTTTTGGATGGCGATGTGGCCAGCGGTACTCAGTGTCCTATAGGTGTTAATTGCACTCGGTGTGGGTTTCTGATGTTGGTCATGTTTGAGTTCTCTAGCTTAAACTTTGCCTGGTTCTCCTGTCTAGGTGTTGTTGGTTGCAGAATTATCATTAAGGAAGTCTGGTGGCTCTGGCGCCACTTGGGCTTCTGGGAGTCAGAGCGTTTTGGTTTTCCTGTGAGTAGTTGGTTGGTTCTCTACTGGGTTCTCTGGTGAGAGGTTTTCGGGCAATTTTGGCCAAGGTCTGTAGCCATTACATGGTGAATTGGGGCGAAGGAGACTAGAGCAGTGGCGTAACTCTGCCTCTCTTGGCAAAGGCGTGGAGTGTTGGGCTAGCGGTGGTGGTCGGATGGCTGGCAATTCTTCTTATTGAAGGGGGCATGGTGCTGCCTCGGAGGTGGTGGAAGTCAGTCAAGGTTTGGTGCAAGTCTCTGGTCCTAAGCGGGGCTCCGAGAATGAAGCCTTTCCCTCACTCCGTGCATGCTCTTGTGGGGCTGAAGTCGGATTTGGCCAGCCTTCCTGAAGGCTTTCTTGTGTCTGCTGGTGCCAGGGGTGGCAGAGCGAGAGTTGTTGGTGTCAGCAGGGGTCGTAAGTTAGCTTCTAAGTGAGGTAAATCCAGTGAGGGTGGTGAAGTTGGTGGAAGGAGAAGGAAACTAGTTGATCTTGTGGGTAGCAGAGTTGGTAGAAGTAGTAGGGCTCTGTCACAGGGTAACCGTGGGGGTAGAAGTAGGTTGGAAGATAGGACCATGGTCAAGGATCAAGTGCTCGCGGGCAGGGTGGTGGGATGTGACACGTGGTCTTTGAGGGGTGTACAACTGTTGGTCACCATAGGAGCTCTCTAACGTAGTTGGAGATGCTTCAATCCATCTTGGCTACTTTGGAATCTCATGACAGGGTCCGGAAAGAAGAACATGAGGCTGTTAGGGCCAAGCTAGAGCAACTCCAGTAATTTTAGTGCCATGTTCGTGAATGAATTGTGGCTGTCTGGCGTGGGAAAAATATTATCCATTAGAAAATTGAGAAGTTGGAATCCTGGCTTTCTCTCTTTGAACAACATGTCCATTGTCTTTATGACCCACCTCCTCCTCTAGGGACGGGGCCAGATAATCTAGCCTCTATCACTTCAGATGAATAATTATGGTAACTAGTGTCTTACTGGTTCTTTTTGTTTTTTGACATGTAAGGCTTATACGACTATGGGTCTCCTAGTTGGGAATTTTTTTCTTTTTGTCTGTAGTATGGTTATAACAATGGTCAACAAAACTGGTTGGGATGAGGCCACATGCATTTTCACATCCTTGTACATATTTTTTTATTAATGAAAAATTGTCGACTTACAATATATATTATATTATATATATATATATATATATATATATATATATATAAATATTATATATAATTAGTATTAGGCTAAAAATGCCAATACTTAATCTATAAAATAAAAACGTAAACCTAACAAAATGTAAAAAAAAGGTGAGGAAAATAAAACGACAAAAAGAGGAAACTAGGAAGAAAGGGCAGGAACCCAATTGTTGCTTATCTTCCACCCCTCATCCATGTTCAAATTGCTAGCATGCTTCTCTATTTATATAGCTTCCCTGAAGTTCCTGTGATGGAAGGGATGAATCTTTGCAATGAATCCCGATCAATACAAATGTGATGTCTAGTTACTCCAATGCATGGTGTTCCATAGGAGCAAGGGATTAAGTAAACACCCTTATAATCCTTAAGGTCTACATGGTCTTTGATTGATCTAAGGGAGTTGTGGATGGTGTTGTAACAACCTCAAGTTAAAAGTTCATGTAATAAAGGATAATAAAGGCAAAATAAGACCAAGAAAATGGGATACGTATTCCAAGCTGAATGTTGGGCAAAATATCCTAGTGGGTGTCACATTCGGTTTTTTATGGCTAAGGAAATTGGAAAAGGAAAAAGAGGCATTAATTGACATTTGTTTATGAAAATAAAAGAAAATAGGAGAAAAGGGATATCAAAGGTCACATATTTGCATTAGAGGGAAATTGAAGGAAAATAGAGAAAAATGAAGAAAATAGAGGCCTTAATGATAAAAATGCTTTTAAGGACCAGTTCATAGCTTTTGTTAGTTGAGATTTTGTTCATTTATCTTTTGTCAATTTGGCTTTGGAATTAGTTTCATAGAGAGAAAGGTGCCAAGTGAAGAAAGCAAGCAAGCAAGAAAAGGAAGGAAAGGACAAGCCAGGAATGCAAGGACAAGCAATGAAGGTTGGATCAAGCAGATTCAATGGGAGGATTTTGCAGGTAACATGTTGCATGTGTGATTTCCTAGATGAGGTGTGGATGCATGGTATATGCATTTGTTTCCATTAGCATGCATGGTTTGACTGTGGTTTTAGCCTTGCCTTGCCATTTCCCAGATAGCCATGGTGTGATGGGAATCTTTTCTAGTTGAGCTTTGGATCACCAGAAGGTTTTGAAACCAGGTGAGGTAGTCTCAGGAAAATTCCCAAGGGTTGGAGGCGAAGGTGGTTTAATCTCTGGGAAGCCCTCGAAAGGTGGGTGGAGACAGGCAAATTCCTCAAGGTATTGGTGAAGAAACTTGGAGGCATCCAAGCTTATTTTGGATTTTGTGATCTCTTGACCAGTTTTGGCGAGATTGCGGTAGCCTGAGGGTGGAGGTGGTTTAATCTTTGGAAAGCCCTAGTTGTTTATGTCATGAGATCCCACATTAATTCTTTAAATATGGTATGAGGGTGATTGGATGAAATAAAGATTTGGTTAATCCCAATCAATGGTGGGGTGGTTCATGGAAGTCCCTGAATTGGTTGGGTTTTGCAACAGTTAATAAGAGTTATTTTCCTATTGTAATTTATGAGCACTTGTACTTGTTACTATGGTGATTTGATGGTTGTTCTGTCATGGTTAATAATATGGTTATATGATGGTTATAAACATGTATTTTTAATGTGCTCTAGTTATTATTTGTTCAAGATTTGATAAGTATTTGATGGTTAATGAATGCATGGGCAAACAAGTGTTATTACAACAATTATGAGAGGGTATTAGACCTTTTTGGTGATTCTCAGATAAGTTTCAAAATCCTATGATCAGATATACATTCATGACATGTAGCTTACATGTTTACCATTTGTTGGACAAAATGAATGTCATGGTCAGGCTTAGTTAGGTTAATTTCTTGTTCAAGTTTTTTATGAATAGCATTGTCATTTTGTAATTTATGATTCTGAGAAGTCTTAGGAAGTTCTGGTTAGGGTTTGGAGTTGGCATGGAATTGTGGCTCAGATCTCGAGATCGCAGACACTTAACAAAGCAATTTAGGTCACAACCGCATGGAGCAAGGCTTGTGAGTGCGTTTGGAGGCCCTCAACCACATGCAGACAATGTCATGGGTGTAGTTGGGAGTTTAGGTGACCGAAACAAAGTTCCAGCTTAAGGATTGACCTCCTAGGGTGTTTCTTCAACTCTTGGGTGATTTGTAGTCCATGTAGGATGTCAGGTTTTGGTCAGAAAGTCTCAGATGTAGGCCCCACTTCCTTAATTGGAGCTAGGAGGTTGGGTCATGTCGTAGTGGCACTTCGTTTCACATTTACCTGTAGGGCTTGTAAAAGTGGGTAAATGTGGGAGGGGGTTGTTATAGATTGGTATCAGAGCATGATTCAAATACTTCGATTGGATGGGCTAGATGCATGTTGTTATGCATGCATTGTCATGGTTATGGTTATTGTGCATGATGTCATTATATGCAATTAGGGTTACCATGCATGATGTCGATATGTTGATATGAATATGTATATATGTATTGTGCTAATATGGATTGATTTTGAAGATGAGATAACCTCCCCTAAACTTAACTAAGGCATGTTGATTATGTTTATATTTGGTTTATCTAACATGGTATGTTTGTAGAAAGAGGAGGATTAAAGATGACTAGCAAAATGGTGGATTACAGTTCACGTGACTCTCCTTATAGAATAGATGAGAAGTCAAGATATGAGTACTCTTTGAACATAACAAATACCTTGAGAAGTCTAAAGGTAGAAATTAGAAGTTGCAAGGCGGATAATGACAAAATTATTCAGTCACGGGAAAGATTTGTCAGGGTAGATGAGAAACAAGCAGAAATCAATGCAATTATCCTTCAGATTTTGTCAAATTTGAAAAGAGAGGGACATCCACAGACCATTTGTGGAGAAGAGGACAAGGCTAATGGGGCATATGGTAGCAAGTCTCATGGAGGACATAGGTCAGACAGGGATGACACGGTCAGATGTGGAAAATGGATGGATAAACATGATAGGAGAGGCAATGGTTATGGGTTCTACTCTAGTTTTGGTTCAGAGAGGTATCATGGTCATAATTTCTATCATCCTTATAGGAGGAGTGAGAGGGGATAATTGTTGGATGAATTGAAGAAATCCAAGTCTCTTACATTCAATGGTTAGTTGAAGAAACCGAAAGATGTAGAGGGATGGTTTCTTAGGATGAAGAAGTTATTTGAACTACATGACTACACAAAGAACATGAAGGCCAATATATCTATTTTTAGTCTCAAAGGGAAAGAAGACAATGTGGTGGGAAGACGTAAAGGGTGTCATAGGCATCGAGATAGAGGAGTTGAGTTAGCGTGAGTTCAAAAGGATTTTTTGAAAGAAGTACTTGCCAAAGAGATACTATGATGGTAAGGCTAAAGAGTTTGCTAGCTAAATATGGGATGTATAACAGATGAGGAGTACACGAATAAGTTCATAGAGTTGTTAAGGCACATGCCTTACCTTAAGGATGAGAAGATGAAAGTTCAAAGATTTATTAGTGGATTTCCATTAGAATTCAAGGATCAGATTTGAGTATGATGAACCTTAGTCGCTGGAAGAAGTCATTGGGAAGTTGAAGCACTGTTATGAGAAATTGAAGTGCAAGACTGAGCCTAAGCGTGACTGGAAAAGCAATGACAAGATCAAAGGAAAATAGCCACCAAAGTGGGGAAGACCTCAGGATACGGGTGAGAAGGAAAATATTTCTCTTTACAAGAAGTTTAATGCGGTAGAGAAGGGACATGGACCTGAACCTAGAGAGAAACATAATAAAGGTAGTGACAGGGAACCATTGCACTGTTGGATTTGTGGCAAAGATCACTGCAAAAAGGATTGTTTGTTGTATTAGGGTGGTAGACCTCAAATATACAGTGGTCAAGAAGCGCAGATGATTAGGGATATGGGCCAGAGAATTCCTGAAATTTATGCAGCATTGGGTAATAGGTAGGTTGATCATCAGGCATATATTATTGAGATGGAAGGTAAGCATTCTGATCAAGTTGTTTCTATTTTGGTTGACCCTGGATCTAACTATAGTATATCAGTCCTGACCTGGTCAGTAAGTGCTGATTGAAAAAAGAAGTGCATGCAGAGTCTTGGTTGGCGTAGTTGGCTATAGGTACTAAGAAAAGAGTTCATCATTGGGTAAGAGCTTGTGCATTTGAGCTGAACAGTATGTCTACATCAACACATCTAAATGTGTTTCTATTGGGATCATACAATATGCTTCTGGGTATGGATTGGTTGTACCTTCACAGGACTAAGGTAGATTTTTATGAGAAGGCCATCGAGTGCTTGGCTGATGATGGAGAGAATAGAATCTTGCAAGGAAAGAAGAATCCTACATCAATGAGAATGGTTACAACTATGTAGGCTAAGCACAGTTGAAGGAAAGGGTGTGTATTGTTTGCAGTGCATGTTTCGAGTTACAAAAGTAAGGATGTTGAGATGTGGAAGTCTTGAAGAGGTATTTAGTCATGCAACAGTTTCAAGATGTATTTCTAGTAGATATTTCAGAGTTGCCTCCTCATAGGGAAGTAGATTTCGCTATTGAGTTGTTACTAGGAGAAACACCAGCATCAAAGGCACCTTACAAGAAGAGCACTCGAGAGTTAGTGGAACTAAAACTGTAATTGAAGGAAATGCTTGACAAGGGATAAATAAGGCCAAGTGTATTGCCTTGGGGTTCACCAATGTTGTTTGTGAAGAAGAAGGGTGATACTCTTAGGTTGTGCATTGATTACAGGCAGCTGAACAAGGTGACGATCAAGAATAGGTACCCATTGCCTCAAATTTGATGATTTATTTGATCAGCTAAAGGGAGCAACAATTTTCTTGAAGATTGATTTGAGATTAGGATATCATCAGGTACACATCAAAGAAGAGGACATTTACAAGACTATTTTTTGGACCAGGTATGGGCATTATGAGTTTGTTGTGGTCCCTTTTGGTTTGACTAATGCTCAAGCTGCTTTCATGTGTTTGATAAATGGTGTGTTGCATCCTTATCTGGACAATCTTTTTATAGTATTCATTGATGACATATTAATATATTCTAAGAATGAGGAAGAGCATCCAAAACACCTAGAAGCAATATTAAAATTTTTGAGAGAACATCAATTATATACCAATCCTAGTAAGTGTAGTTTCTTTCAAACATATGTTCATTACTCGAGACATGTTCTTTCAAAGGAAGGTATAGCAGTGGACCGGGAAAAGATTAGAGCTATCATGGAATGGGTAGCTCTTAGGAATGTGGATGAGGTCAAATCATTCATGGGGTTAGCAGGTTATTACAAGAGGTTATTCAAGAACTTCTCACAGATTTCCTATCCTATTACATCTTTGCAGAGGAAAGGAAAGAAGTTTGAATGGACAGAGGAATGTGCAACCAACTTTGAGCAGTTGAAGTAGTTACTTACAAATGCTCCAGTTCTAAATATTACAAAGCTCGACAAAGAGTTTGTGGTATGTACAGATTCTTGCAAGAGAGGACTTGGTGGAGTCTTGATGCAAAAGGGACAAGTGGTATGCTATGAGTCAAGGAAACTGAATGAGCATGAGCAGAATTATGTGACTCATGATCTTGAGTTGGCAACGATTATTCATGCATTAAATATGTGGAAGCATTATCTTCTTGGAAGGAGGTTTGTTTTGATGAGTGATCAGAGTGGGTTGAGATACTTGTTTTACCAACCTAATCTGAATGCCAGACAAACTAGATGGTTAGCCACGCTTAGTGAGTTTGAGTTAAATATCAAATACATCAAGGAAAATGAGAACAAGGTTGCATATGCTCTTAGCAGAAGAGTGCAGGTAAATCACATTGCATCTATAAGTTCATATGTGACAGATTTGTAAGAGTGAATCTTGCAGGTAGGGCAACAAGATGACAGGTAACAATTGCTTAAGCATAGGTTACAACAATAGAGTACAGGTGATTTGGATGTGGATTATCATCTCCAAAATGGAAGTGGGAGGTCATTTCCATGGATTTCATCACAGGTTTACTGAGGACATCTAGACATAATGATTCCATTATTGTTGTGGCTGACAAGTTGAACAAGGTAGCTCACTTCATTCCAGTGAAATCTACTAATTCAACTAGTGAGGTAGCGTAGCTCTTCATCAAGGAGATAGTGAGATTGCATGGAATTCCCAAGAAGATTGTATCTGATAGAGATGCCAAGTTCACTTCCAGGTTTTGGAAGGAGTTGTTTGCAGGTTTGGGGATAGAGTTGGCTTTTGTTACAACTTATCATTTGAAAATAGACAAATAAATAGAGAGGGTCAACAAGATTCTTAAGGACATGCTGAGGATGTATGTCATGCATCAATAATGAAAGTGGGAAGAGTATCTTTCATTGGTAGAGTTTTCATACAACAATGGGTATCAGGAGTCACTAAGGATGAGTCCATTTGAGGCACTTTATGGGCAGAGTTGTAATACTCCTATGAGTTGGAGTCCAATGAACAAGGTATTGATTGGACTAGACATGTTGGCAGAGATGGAATAGGAAATTAAAGCTATCAAGAAGAATCTAAAGGTAGCATAGGACATGCATAAGAGTTATGAAAATAAACACAAGGCATTTAAGGAGTTTTAGGTTGGGGAGCATGTGTACTTTCACATCAAGTCCAAGAAGAGCTCCTTGAGGATTGGATCAAGTGCCAAGCTAGAACCTCAATATTGCAAGCCTTTTGAGATCCTTGAGAGGATTGGAAAATGGCTTATAGACTTGCACTGTTACCAAGAGTGAAAGTCCATGTTGTTTTCCATTTTTCATTGCTTAAAAGATATGTGAAGGATGTTTATCATGTGATTGGCGGGTTTGTATTGCAGGTGGAGCCAAAAGGGGAATTCTAGCTGGAACCTCAGTGCATATTGCAGCGAAAACATCTTATGCTCTGGAACAGAGTAATCGAGCAAGTTAAAGTGCAATGGGAGCACTTTGGGCCTGATGAAGCTACATGGGAGATGACTAATCAAATGTGGGGTTTATATCCTTCATTATTTATCGATTGAGGCAAATGAGTTTTGGTATATGTACATATTTATGTATGGTCGTTATTGTAAATACCACAATGAGTTGTGTTATAAGGCTTCAATAAGTGATATGTTTGTCATGCTGTCATGTTTGTCATATTGGTTTTTCTTTTTACCAGGTTGTTCATTGTAAATACTGCATCGATCTAAGTTATAAAGCTCCATGGGTTGTATGTTTTGGTTTTCAGAAGTCTTGCTAGTCATAGGTGTCATAGAACATCGAGGATGGTGCTCCCCTAAGGGGGAGGGGTTTGTAACAACCTCGAGTTAAAAGGTCATGTAATAAAGGATAATAAAGGCAAAATAAGACCAAGGTCGTGGGATATATATTCCAAGCTGAATGTTGGGAAAACATCCTAGTGGGTGCCAATTACAATATATTTATGGCTAAGGAAATTGGCAAAGGCACAAGAATCATTATTTGGCATTTATTTATGAAAATAAAGGAAAATAGGAGAAAAGGGAGATTAAATGTCACAAATTTGCATGAGAGGGAAATTGAAAGGAAATAGAGGAAAATGAAGAAAATAGAGGCCTCAATGATAAAATGATTTTGAGGATTAGTTCACAGCTTTTGTCAGTTGATATTTTGTTAGTTTGGCTTTGGAATTTAGTTTCAGAGAGAGAAGAGCACCAAGATAAGAAAACAAGCAAGCAAGCGAAGAAAGGAAAACGACAAGCCAAGAAAGAAAGGACAAGCAAGGAAGGTTGGATCAAGCAGCTTCAATAGGAGGATTTTGCAGGTAACAAGTTGCATGTGTGATTTCCTAGCTGAGGTGTGAATGCATGGTACATGCATTTATTTATTTGGTTCATTTGTTGCCATTCACATGGGTTTTTCCTAGTTTGACATTGGTTTCAGCGTTGCCTTGCCATTTCCTAGATTACCATAGTGTGATGGGAATCTTTTCTAGTGGAGATTTGGAACACTAAAAAGTTTTGAAACCAGGTGAGGTGGTCTCAGGAAAATTCCCAAGGGTTGGGGGTGGAGGTGGTTTAATCTCTGGGAAGCCCTTGATAGGTGGGTGGAGACAGGAAAATTTATTAAGGTATTGTTGAAGAAACTTTGAGGCATCCAATCTTGTTTTGGGATTTGTGATCTCTTGACTGGTTTTGTTGAGATCGCGATAGCCTGAAGGTGGAGGTGGTTTAATCTCCAGGAAGCCCTGGTTGTTTATGTCTTGAGGTCCCACATTCACGTTTGGAATATGGCATGGGGGTGATTGGCTAAAATAAAGTTTTGGTTCATCCCAATCTACGGTCAGGTGGTATGTTGAAGTCCCTGACTTGGTTAGCTTTTGCATCAGTTAATAAGAATTATTTTCCTATTGTAATTTATGAGCACTTGTACTTACTATCATGGTGATTTGATGGTTGTTCTGTCATGGTTAATAATCTAGTTATATGTTGGTTATAAGCATGGATTTGTAATGTGCTCCAGCTATGATTTGTTCAGGATTTGATAAGTATTTGATGGCTAATGAATGCATGGGATAACAAGTGTTGTTGCAGCTATTATGAGAGGGAATTAGACCTTCTTAGCAATTCCCAAATAAGTTTCAGACTCCTATGATCAAATATGCATTCATGACCTGTAGCTTAATGTGTTACCATGTGTTTGACGAAATGAATGTCATGGTTAGGCCTGGTTAGGTCGATTGCTTTTTCAAGTTTTGTATGAATAACATTATAATTTTCATTTATCATTATGAGAAGTCTTTGGCAGTTATGGGTAAGGGTCTGGAGGTTGGTTTAGAATTTTGGCTCATATCTCGGGACTGTAGGCACTGAACTGAGCAATTTAGGTCACAACCACATGGAGAAAGGCTTGTGAGTGCAGTTGGAGGCCTTCAACCACATGAAAGCAGTGTTAAGAGTGCGGTTGGGAGTCTAGGTCATTGAAACAAAGTTCCATCTCAAGGATTGACCACCTGGGGTGTTTCTTCAGCTATAGGTTGTGGTAAAAAAGTCTTAGTTGTAGGCCCCATTTCCTTAACTAGAGTTAGGATGTTGGGTCATGTCATAGTGGCACTTCGTTTCACATTTACCCAGAGGGCTTGTAAAAGTGGGTAAATGTGGGAGGGGGTTATTACAAGTGCTAAGAGGCTTAAGGGTGGCATGCACCTTATTTTCTTAAGAATGCAACTTGGCAGTATGAGGATCGGTGATGTGGTTAATAAACTCCATTGTATATTTAATAGGGATATTAGTATGGAGAGATACAACATCAAATATGAAAAGAATATCCCCAGGATCAAGCTTGATACTGTTAAGTTGATTAACAAAGGAATTTTAGTCCTTAAAAAAGGATTCAATAAGGCTAACAAGGGGCTTGAACTTTTGTTCTAAGAACCTGGCAAGAAAATAAGACATTAAATTTTATTATTTTTATTACTTTTAACTTTATATGGACACTACAATATGTCCCCATACTCGACTCTATTTTACTTTCAACCTTTTATTGTTATTTAATTTACCTACATGTAAACATTTAAAAATCCTTTACGTCTTATAAATTCAACATATTAAGCTGACATGTAAAAATGTTTACATACTTCCTTACATTACAACTACAGATCTCCCTATATTGGGTCATCTCTCTCGGAACAATTATTCCTTTATTTTATTTTTGTACATTAGTTTTTTTATTCTTTGTATGGTGGATGGAAAGTGAGGCAGTGAAATGGAATTTAATTCAATGGTGTCAACTCTGTCTTTTTACATATATTTAATTCAATGGTGCAATTTTTTTTTTTAAGGAAAGTTAAGACTTATGGATTGAAAAGTAATTTAATAGAGTGAGTTAAGAAGAGGTAAAATCTTGCATATATGGATAGATATTTTGTTTTATCAAGCATACTTATTGTAATCCTCATTTATCAATATTTATTGTATCTCATTTTAATGTGCATTTATTTTCTTCCTTGCAAATGTTATTCTGGGTGTACTTCTCTTTTTTTCTTTAAAAAAAAACAAATTTTATTGTGTATTTGTTTTGTTGATATAACTCTTTGTATGGACTTAACATTTTATTATATTAACATTTATCTTTTATCATAATTTGATATTACATTATAGAAATATTTATGTATAAAGGATGTAGTCAGTTAAAATTGGTTTCATCGGTCATTTTTATTTGTTTAATTTTTCTATTCTTTGTATGTATTGATGAGAAGGTCAATTTCTTCCCTTTGAATGCATCACATATATTGCACTAGAATGGCAATGTTATATGGACAGTGATTTTTGTATCCATGCCATGTCATTATTATTTGTTTAATTTTTTTCTTCTTTGTATGTATTGATGAGAAGGTGGATTTCTTCCCTTTGAGTGCATCACATCTATTGCACTAGAATGTCAATGTTATATGGATAGTGATTTTGGTATCTATGCCATATTATTATTCTTTGTTTAATTTCTCTTTTCTTTATATCTATTGATGAGAAGTTAGATTTCTTCACTTTGAATGCATCACATCTATTGCACAAAAATGTCAGCGTTATATAGATGGTGATTTTAGTATCTATGCCATGAGGATGGACATGTGATTTATGTTGTTGGCATCATAAATGACATGTAAAATTATTTTCAATTTCATCCCCATTTATTCATTGCATACAACTCTAAATCCTCCTTGTACTTTGCAGATGTTCTATGAAAAGAGATGGTGACATGGGTAGTGTAAGGGAGGTCTATGTGGTTTAAGTCTATGTGAAAACACGCATGCAATGTTTGGAGACATTGCACAATTAAAGTCATGTCATCAGTTTTGGTATATTGGTGAGAAGGCAAGCTAAAAAATTATTGATATGTCTCATAAAAATGAATATCGTGAATATTGTTTTAAAATAAAGTTTTGTATATAATTTGATTATTTTTAAAGCCTTTGCAAAACACTATGTTTGCACTTCACTTTATTATGTCTAACCTTTATGTCACTATAAATGTGTTCCTTCTCTTAAAATTGCCACAACAACTACTTTATGTTGACCACTATTATGGTCAATGATCTTGAATCACAAAGTATTGTGAATTTTATCCCTTATTTTTTTTTTCCAAATTCAAGTCTTGTCCTTATGAGAATCTACCTCTCCTTACTCATTCCTTGTCATTGAAATCACTCATCACTTTTTGCTGCGAGTAAAACTCAAGGGAGGGCCACTATCCAACTGCATTGGAGATAGTAGGTCAAGTTGTGACTTATTGAGTAAAGGTATGATGACATATTTTATTCAACTTCATTTTTCTAATTTGAAACATGATGGTATCTCATGGATGTGTCCTTTGTGTTATTGTCTTATCATGTGGTGATGGTTATAGTTCATATTTCTTTTCGTTTGGTATCCATGATCTTGTGTTTAACAACATTTTGATGGTATTGATCCTTGGAGAATGAAGGCTTTATGATGGTCATTTTGGTAGTGATCACTTCTGGTTTTGTAAATAACCTTTTTCTTACTGTTGAAAATAATACTGAGAGGGGGGGTGAATCAGTATTATCTAGTCCTTTTAACAATTCTTCCTTATTTATACTTTGAATTATTTTTGCATATCAGTACCATAAAACAATGAGCATGAACAAGAAAAACAGACAGTCACATCAAAGAACACCAGATATAAGGTGGAAACCCAATGTGGGTGAAAACCACCTGCTGCAATATGTCTCTATCTTCTTTCAAATTAGAAACTTCTTTTACAATGATTTTGTACTAGTGTAGTCCTTTACCAGTACGCAGGCTGCAACCTGCAGAGAGCTACAACTCTCTCTCATTTTCCAGTCTCTCCTGGAAGGGAGCTACAACCCCCCTTTTTTTCTTTTACTTCTTTAAGGACCACGTTTCATTAATTTTCAAACTGGATCCAAGAACATCAAATAATCATCAAGTACATGAGAAACACCCAATCTCCTTATACAATAAACCAATGAATTACCCACTCTTCAGAATGTTGTAAACAGAAAAGAATACTAGAAATCTAAACCCAGAACTCTGCTGTAATAGATAAAACACAATCAACAATTGTTTCAAGGTAAGACCGCAACTTCACTAACAGGCGCCTGCGTATATCCGCAACTCTTCTGAGACAGAACTGCGCAGATCCGCACTAGTTGTTCTTCTGCTCTGCGAACTTTTCTTCAGATCCGCACCTTCACTTCTGACTTTCTGTGTGGACCCGCACTGTGCCTTCTTCTCGCCTGCGTACCTCACACTTTGCGCTTGACTGTGCTGCGTTCGCCCTACACTGTGACTTCTCCTGTACTGCGTACCCCGCACTGCGGCTTTGACTATGGTGCGTACCCACGCACTGCGCCTTCGAATCGCCTGCAGACTTCTGATTAGGGCCAAATTTTTCAGTACACCAATGTGCCACAGTCAGTCAGATCCACAGATCTGTTCATGCGCCCGAGAGATCATGACATGCCAATATATTCACCTTAAGTTAAGTTATGTCCTTGAATTAGATCTAACTTTTAAAAAACAATCACCCAAAATTCAGATCTTAAGATATTCAATTTCCAAAGTTCAGTTTAGCCAAGTGATCTCCTTCCCTATTTATAGGCAAGCCCTTATTCACACCATGGGACAAAACCATCAATCACCAAAACAAGGGATCCAAATCGGGGCTAAAATAGATCCTATACCATGGGCCAAAACCATAGGATCAAGAACGACGGGCTAAATACCACGAGCCAAACATAAGAAACCCCACGTGAGCGCGCTTTTTACTGCATGGAAGTGTGTGCACTGGGGTCTGCACCTTATGCTCGAACAACCTGCATACATGACCGCAACTTTCTGAACGGTGTACCTACGAGTGCGTGCCTTTTGAACTGTATACCTGCGAACCTCTTATTTTCTTCATTTTGAGAGCCTGAACAGACCATTGCCACTTGAGTGAGTTGCCATCAAGTACAACACCTGTATCATAGAGCCATACCAGAATCATAATGCCAACAAATCGCGCATCGCTGGGTGAAAATCTTCTAAATGGAGAAGCCCTGAGTGCTCGGTTGCATGAGAGGATGAAAATCGTAGGGAAAAAAAGGCTAAAGGCAAAGGCAAGACCCATGCTCCAAAAACTGGCGGTATTGAATGGAGGCATCCCTGGGTAGTAAGCAGTTTTGGCGAAAACGGCGTGATTCCACTCAGCACCCCACGCGCAGCAAGCAGAGGAGAGAGAAAACCACCACTCATCATGTGCTAACAGTTGAGCAAGTCCACCGCGTGAAGCGAACTGAAGAAATGAACCAACGAAGCAAGCTAGTGCAGTTTACAGGAGGACAAGTGGTCGCTCCCTATGTGTCTGATGATGATGCCGAAATAGGGAACTCCAAGCGAAGCTGTAGCAGGCGATTCGATGGAGCTAGAAGAGGAATTGAATATCCATGTGCTCGAATGGCTTTAAAGCCACACACAGACCAGCAGAAGGGGGGACCAAAAAACATGGGACACACCCACACCCATACAGAAGAATAGAGAAAGCAGATAGAGAAAGCAAAAGGCAGAAAGAGGATAGAGGGCTGAGCTGACCAGAGGCAGTATTGAGCACCAGAGGGCTTGAGAAACTTGAGCCGTCCCTGAAGGGGATCTATCAGGACTGAGCACCACATTGGGCTCCTTCCATTATAGGCTCGAGAGGTCAGAAAGCTGGTAAGGCTGAGAGTCTATGTACTCCAGTGGCTTGGGGAATCCAACAACCACCCTGCCAAGCTATCTTGTGACAAGAGACTCATATTGAGCTATTTCTTTGTAATTCTCTACTTTAAGACACATATAAAAAGGCCATCACTGTTGGGTCCCTATAGTACTAGTGATTACCCCATTAATATTGTAGTTATACCCCTTATTAATATTGTTATTCCCCTATTGCCCCTATATTGTTATTACTGTGCCCCATAGAATCCCTCTATTGTTATTTTTGTGGCTTTATATTATTATTGTTAGGTCGGCTAGATTATATTGTGACTCCTTAAGCTCCTATATATAGAAAGGAGGTTTTGTCATTTGAATCATCCAAGAATTGTTCATTTATGTAATTTAAAGGAGGTTGCCCCCTCGAAGAGGCTGAATTTTAAGGCGTTGATCTATCTTTTCTATCTTTTCTTGAGCTAGTTCCGTAACATTTGGTATGAGAGCTTTGGATTCTAGGGTTTCGTTGTTCCAAACAGGTCATCATGGAATTTTTGCTGTAACTTTTTCTGTGATGTTTCAGAAGTCGCAAACAAAACCCATTTGAGAAGAAATCGTTCTGAATCTTGGGTCCAAATTTCAGAGCCTTTTGCGCTATATTTGCGGAGATATGATCTGAGGAAGTTGGTCTTTTTGGAGACTCCTGAATTACATTCCAAACAAGTGACCTGGGGAAAATCAACATAAATTTCTCTCTAGGGTTCGGATTGAAATTTCATCAGAAGGTACAAAAATAGGACGGACTGTAGTTTCTTGTATGCATTTTTCAGATCCAAAAGTCGAAACAGTGACTTGTGGCATGTCGTACAAGTTCGCTCTACTGAACTAGTCTATAATCAAGTCACTGTGGGAGATTTCGCATAACTCTTCCTTGGAGAATCCAATTTGGGTCA
>APFE030407249.1:47460-71871 GCA_000404065.3 Pinus taeda | reverse complement strand
GAGGGGCATGTTGGGTCCTATAATACTAGTGATTACCCCATTACTATTGTAGTTATACCCCTTATTAATATTGTTGTGCCCCTATTGCCCCCATATTGTTATTACTGTGCCCCATAGAATCCCTCTATTGTTATTTTTGTGGCTTTATATTATAATTGTTAGGTCGGCTGGGTTATATTGTGACTCCTTAGACTCCTATATATAGAAAGGAGGTTTTGTCATTTGAATCATCCAAGAATTGTTCATTTATGTAATGTAAAGGAGGTTGCCCCCTCGAAGAGGCTGAATTCTAAGGCGTTGATCTATCTTTTCTATATTTTCTTGAGTTGGTTCCATAACAATCACTGAAAGTTGGACAAGAGATGTAGCCCTAGAGGATAGGGTGAACTCCTTATTAATTTCTTGTGTTCTTATATTTTCTTACCGTATTTCTCTACTGTCTTCCTTTTCAAGTGTCTATGTATATGCAATCTGATTGATTTGTTGCTTAAATAACCTAGACACACACACCAGCACATGAGTTTGTAATACCTCTATTTAATAATTCTTAACTGAGATCACTCATAGGGTGATTATCATATCATTGCTACCAAGGAAGCACGAGGAATTTTCCTTCTTTATCAAACGTAACCCATGGTGTTACACCTCATAGAGAGAAAATGTTTCATTCTATGCATGAATTCAAAAGGAACAAAGAGAAATGGAGCTTAACGATGGATAAGGGTTTGTAGTGAGTTTTTATGGGCACCATCGCATTTCTCTTCAAATATTTGAGCCATAGAGGTAAACTAGAGTGACATGGGAGTGAAATCAAGAGGAGAAACTATTAAACCCTAGATAACATGCACAAAAACATTTGAAGGTTGTAGAGGATGAGAGTGAGGGTTTTGGTGACTTGCAAGGGGGAGGTGGTTACCCTTTAACACCCTACCTCACATCTCCTCTTTCCAAACATTTACCATAAACCATGATTGTTGTCTTGACAAAAATCCCAAAGTCACACTCTACCATGGATATTTCCAGTATCCAAAGATGAGTAAATTCCGTTTGGTGTGAGGAGGAGATTTTTTTGGAGGGTTTGTAAGAGAGAGGCTAATAATGCACAATGCACCATAGTCCATTTCCGAATAATATGATTAGAGATTGAGTGATTGTAAATCAGGCCCTTATATTAACTTTATGATCATCACCTACTTTGGATAAATATTATAATGCATTCCAAACAAAAAACTATATATATAGCATGTTATATAATGTGTATGTGGAAAGGGCCATAGTTAATAATTTATTTATAAGTAAGGATTAATTAGATAATGATTTTTTTTTTAAAGTAGGGGCATTACAGTTGGTATTAGAGCTTACGGTTCTACACTAACCTAATTGGGTGCAACCAAACTATGTTGTGTCTGTTCATAGAGATAGAGAAAGAAAGGCCACTATGAGGAGAAGAGGTGGATTTGCTTCCACACCATAAGCAAGACCCAACATTGAGCATGAGTCAATACAGGTAGAAGGAGCTAATCCTAAGATATGGATTCAGTTGGAGAATGAATCTTGTAACAAGACTACCATAATGATGGAAACAATTCAACAGCTCTAGTCAGAAATGGAAACACCTTGGAGTAAAAATTAACGTTTGGTACATGAGAAAGAACTCTTATGAAGAGCTTGAAATATAGATAGAACCATCTGAATTAAAAACCAAGTTCTTCAAATGGTAACCGAGCAGAGTCTCACAGAAGGAGAGAGGACACTATGCCATAAGGAAGTCAGACGCAAGGCAAAGATTTTGGAGACACATCTGATAGTGACGAATGACAAAAGACAAAGAAAAGGAAAGTGAAGCTGCAAGGCGAATTCAAGAAGATCCAACCTCTAACTTATGATGGTAACATTAAGGAATCAACAGAGTCTTGGTTAATAAATATCACCAAGTACTTTGAAATCTATGATTACGATGAAAATTTAAAATCCCAACTAGTTGTTTATCAGTTACGAGGAAAGGCTATCATGTGGTGGGAGGAAATAAAAGTGGTGCACACTATTGATGAGAAATCAATTACATGGGAAGCATTCCAAAAATATTTTAGGAATAAATACCTGAGAAAATGGTTTTATGATGATAAAGCTAAAGAATTTCATGAGTTAAGGTTGGAGCATATGATTATGGATGAATATGTGGCCAAATTTACCTCTTTACTATGATATGTACCTTATTTACGAGAGAAAAAAGCTAAAGTGTAAGGGTTTTTTTAGTCGTTTTTCAACGCATATGAAGGAATGAATTGAGTTTGATTATCCTAAAACTATGGATGATGATGTAAGGAAAGTGTGAATTTTCTATCAGCAGACACAGAAAAAGGATAATAGTAAAGGTTGGACTGGTAAAAAGTGACAAAAAACTTCACAAAACTGTAGGAATAATAGAGAAACTAATCCTAGAAACATTTTCAGGGGACAAGGTAAAAATATGGAGAGAAATGAATAGAAATTTTGATCTAAAAATGAGACCAGACCAGTGGAATCATCTACAAAATTTGAGGTTAATTTGGTACAGAAACCACCCCTGCAGTGTTGGGGATGTGAAAAAAATGCACTACATTAAGAACTGTCCTCATCGTGGGAGATTGGAACCAATATGAAACTTACAAGAGGCTTCAACAATGGGCGATGTAGCAAGAACTATACTAAAAGATAATGCTGCATTAGAAGATCGTTAGGCAGATTATCATCTAAGCATGATCAAAATAGAATGTAAGATGTTAAGCACATTGTTTCAAGTTTGATAGATCATGGCATGAGTTTAAGTTACATAAGTCCTAGAATAGAAGAATTGTGTCAACTACAAACTCGGAAATTTAAATACCCTTGGCTAGTTCAATTAGCCATAGAACCCAAGGGATGAGTAGGGGTTAAGGTGTAAGATTTCTCCATTGAATTAGAAGACCAAACCATTAAGTTGAACCTGAATTTTCTTCCTTTGGGATCTTACAATATCCTAATAGGGATGCATTGGATAAAGACTCATTATTCTTTGGTAAATTACAAACAAAAGACTACAATTTATTTGAATTAGTCAAGTATTAGAAATGAGGTTCAACGAATTAAAAGACATCTACAATTGAGGCCAATTACTATTTCTTAGTTGGGAAAAATGTTTTTTGAAAATTTGTCGTATCTATGCAGTGCAAGTGGGCTATGCTAAAGGTGATGGGGTAACTATTGAACCAAAGTACCTGCCGATAATCCAAGAATTTGCAGATGTGTTTCGTGAGGAAATAACAGTGTTACCACAAAAAATGGATATAGATTTTACACATGAGTTAGTTCCAGGGGCTTCTCTAGTTTCAAAAGCACCTTATAGAATGATTATACATGAACTCATAGAACTAAAAATATATCTTCAAGAATTCTTAGACAAAAACAACATACACCCCAGTGTATCCCCATTGGGAGCTCTAGTGTTGTTTGTTAAAATGAAACATGGCACCATGTTAGGTCCCCATAACAATAGCACATTCCCTCATTATTATTAGCATAGCCCCCTTATTGTTATTTTTGTGCCCATGTTGTCCCCATATTGCCCTTTTTTTGTCCCATAGAAGCCCACTATTGTTATTGTTGTGCCCTTACATTACTATTGTTATGTCAGCTCTAATTATATTGTGACCCCTTAGACTCCTATATATAAAAAGGAGTTTTTCTCATTTAAATCATCTAAGAATTGTTCATTTGTGTAATTTAAAGGAGGTTTCCCATCGAAGAGGCTGATTTTTAAGTCCTTGATATATCTTTTCTTCTATTTTGTGAGATGGTTGCATAACATTTGGTATCATAGGTTTTGATTCTAGGGTTTCGCTACTTCAAACAGGTCATCATGGAATTTTCGCTCTAACTATTTTTGTATGAAGTTTCAGAAGATGAAATTAAAACCCATTGGAGCCACAATATGGCTACAGCTTGTGTCTAAATTTCAAAGCTAGAGATATGATATGAGGAAGTTAGGTTTTTTCCAGACTCCCAAATTCCATCTCAAATAGGTGACCTTAGGAAAATTGTCATAACATTCCCTTTGAGCATCAGATCCCAAATTCGTAAAACCTAATAGAAAGAGAACAGACTATAGTTTTTTGGGTAGAATTTTCAGAGCCAGAGGTAGAAACAGTAACACACGTAACATCTTACAAGTTCACTCTACTAAAAAAGTATATAATCATGCGATCGTGGGAGATTAGGTATAATTATTTCTTGGAGAATCCAATTTAGATCAGGCTTGCGGCATTGGAAATAGAACTTAGAGGGCTACCACAGATCTTATGTTTATAACTTGAAGATTGGAAATTTCAAAGATACATCAGATTCAATATCGAGTTCCTACAAATCAAAAAATGGTGTGTAGTGTTTTAAAAAATTTGCATAAGTTTTGTCTGTAAAATTAGTTTGAAGTGATTCAAAGGGAATATTGATGCATATTTATCATTAATTGATGCTCCAAAGAAATAAAATGGAAACACCTAGTAAGAAACCCGAAGGCTCTACTATGACTCATGAAGAAGAGGAATAAATGCAACATAATATATCAAAATTACGAGACCAAGTGCAACAAATTTCACTCTCAAAAAAAGTAACAGAAGCTAAGATGGATTGCTTGAAGAATGTAATGGAAGCTAATATGGATGGTTTGAAGAATGGAATGGAAGATAATATGAATGGTTTGAAGAATGCAATCAATGAAGAAAAATGGAACATTGAAGATTTGAAGAAAGACATGGAAGGTTTTAATGGCAAAAAGGTAGTAGAGAAAACTCATGATGAGAACAAAAGAATTGTTGATCATGATTTTGTAGACTCTAACATTCTATTCAAGGCCCACCATATTCCAAACATTGATATGAGGAAGTTTGATGGCAAAGATCCCATAACATGGATATTACAAATGGAGCAATATTTTAATCTCCATAATGTGAAAAACATGCAAAAGGTACACATTGCAACTTTATATTTATAACCCAATCAATTTGTAAGGTATTGATGGCTTTACTTTCATAAACAAATTGTCACTTGGTAAATTTTTACATAGGAAATGATAGCACATTATGAGGATACAAAGAGAAACACCTATTTTAGCCAATTGGTAAATCTCAAACAAAAGGGTTCAATAGTGGAGCACATTGAGGACTTCCAAAAATTGAATATAAGGGTAAATGATGTTCTAGGGCAGCAGAGGGTTGATGTCTTCATAAGGACTCTAAAAAATAACATCTAACATTAGGCTCACCTTTGGGAATATGATTCATTGTAGAAGGCATTCAGGTTGGCAAGAAAAATTGAAAGTAAAATTATGGCAACAGGGAAGCCAACCACTCACAACTATAAAGACGGAAGTGTGGTTTCTCCTAGACTTCTACAACCTACAAGGTTGACACCACAACAATTGGAAGAAAAAAGGGAAAAAGGGCCTTGTTATAGTTGTGATAGAAAATACACTAAAGGTCATAAGTGTGCTAAGAAGAAATGATTTTACATTGATTGTGAATAGGAGGAAGAAAAGGAACAAGAAACATCAAAAGAAGAGGATATACACTAGGAAACAACCCCAAAGAAAGAAGAAAATAATCCTACCATATCTTGTAATGCATTGGTAGGAATTACCACTCCTCAAACTCTCAAGATAGAAGGACATATCAAGAAGAAAAATGTAATATTGTTGATTGATTCGGGTAGTACCCATAATTTTATTCATTGTAAGATAACCAAGGAATTAAATTGCTTCTTATATCCATCATCACAGTGTCAAGTGATGGTTGAAAATAGAGGAACCATAAATTTCTCGAGAAAGTTGCATAATATCAATCTATCCATTGGAGAATTTGTATTGAATAGTCCAATGCTTTCCATTCTAATGGTTGGTGGTTATGTTGCACTAGGAATCCAATAGTTACAATCTTTGGGTATGATATCTTTTAATTTTCAAGAATGTTTGTTGAATTCTTTTTGGGAAGGAAGGGAAGATGAATTAAGGGTTATCACATGGAAGCTAGGAAAGTTAATCAGCTCTAATGGCATGATAAAACTTATAAAGAAAGAAAAACGAGGCATAATTGCACAATTATGTTCACTAGAGGCTCAAACACTGAAATCATCTATTTCTCCATACCTCGAAAAAGCCTTGGACAATCATTCCAAGGTATTTGAGACTCCCAAAGGCCTCCCACTTATTTGTGATCATGATCATGTTATGCATTTGATTCCGAAAATTATTTCTCCAAACATCAAGCCTTACAAATATCCTTATGCCCAAAAAAGTTAAATTGAACATATGGTTGCAAAAATGTTAGAGACTAGTATAATTGAGCCTATTCAAAGTTATTTCTCTGCTCCTATAGTATTGGTGCACAAGAAGGATGGATCATGGTGCATGTGTCCAAATTATATGGATCTCAACAAGCTCAATATTAAAGATAAATTTCCTATTCCTATCATTGATGAATTATTGGATAAATTACATGGAGCAATTTACTTCACCAAGTTGGATCTTAATTCAGGATATCGTCAAATAAGAACGAAGACTGAAGACATCTCTAAAACAACATTTAGAACTCATGAGGGTCATTATGAGTTTTTGGCCATGGCTTTTGGCCTTACTAATGACCCTTCTACATTTCAAGGTTTGATGAATTCCATTTTCAAACCCTTCCTTAGAAAATTCATGTTAGTACATTTTGATGAGATACTAATCTACAACAAGTCTTGGAATGATCATGTTCAACATGTTGACAAGGTTCTCAGTATATTGGAGGAGAAAACATTATATGCCAAAACCTCCAAATGTTTCTTTGGAGTATAGGAGGTGGAATATCTGGGTCATATTGTATCTCATGAGGGTGCTAAGGTAGAGCCTAAAAAAATTAAAGCCATTAAGGAATGGAAAATAACCACATTCATAAAGCATCTGTGAGGATCTCTTGGGTTGACAGGGTATTATCACAAGTTTGTTAAGAATTATGCCCTTTGAGCATGTTAAAGAGGTAATGTGCCAAACAATGGTCTTAGCTACACTAGACTTAACAAAAACCTTTATTGTCCAATGTGATGCCTTAAGAAATGGAATTGGTGTTGTTTTAATGCAAGAAGGAAGAATCGTTGCTTTTGAAAGTCATCTAATCAAAGGAAAGTATTTACCCAAAGCTATTTATGAGAAGGAAATGTTGGAAATACTACATGCACTTAAGAAATGGTAACCTTATCTTATGGCAAGGAACTTCAAGGTAAAAACAAAGCATGATAGCCTTAAATAACTTTTAGAACAAAGATTATCTTCAGAAGAGAAGAAAAAATGGGTCACAAAGATGTTGGGTTATGACTTTGAAATCATCTACAAAAAAGGGAAGAAAAATGTTGTTCCAAATGCACTCTCAAGAAAGGATGCAGATGTTGAAGCATTTATTTGTGTTATTTCTATTATGCAACTAGATTGGATAACCAAAGAAAGGGATGAATGGAAGAATGATGAAGAAGTGTGGGTGCTCATTCCAAATTTGTAGCAAGATCCTAGTACATCTGATACATTTAGCTGGAATAATATTTCATTATGGTACAAATATTTCTTGTACCTTTGTAAGAATTCCCAACTCAGACAAAACTTTCTACGAGAATTGCACACCTCTCCCTTAGGAGGGCACTCAAGATTTTTAAAAACTTACCACATGGTTAAGAAGGAGTTTTTTGGGATGGCCTTAAATCAGATATTCAAAATTTTGTGGTGGAATGTTTGGTTTGCCAACAAAATAAAGTTGAGATAATTAAGACCCCAGGCCTCTTACAACCATTATCCTTTCCAAGTCAATGTTGGGAGGGGGTTTCAATGGATTTTATCACAGGTTTACCTAACTCTGAAGAAAAGAGTGTCATCATGGTGGTAGTTGATAGATTTACCAAGTATGCACACTTTTGTGCATTATCTCATCCATTTAAAGCCAGTGTAGTTGATACTACATTTATGGAAACAATTCAAAAGCTACATGGAAACCCAAATCTTATTGCAAGCAACAAAGATCCTATTTTCATTGGAAATTTTTGAATGAAATTATTTTCTTGTCTCAGTACTCAATTAGCTCATAGCTCATATTATCATCCTCAATCGAATGGGAAAACTGAGATAATGAACAAATGTTTGGAAGGATAACTTCATTTCTTTGTATCTGATAAAAATACACAATGGCTCAAGTGGTGACCTTTGGTTTAATGGTGGTATAACACTTCCTTCCATAGCGTAGCAAAAATGACTGCATTTACGAAACTTTATGGATATCATCCACCATCCATCACATCATCTTTATGAGAAATTTCTAAGGTTCAACCAGTGGAAGATCACATCGAGCATCAACAAAAAGTTCTCCAACTCTTAAAGCATAACCTCACTTTGTTAGAAAATAGAATGAAACAACAAGCATATAACCATCATATGGAAAGAAGTTTTGATGCAGGGAACTGAGTATTTTTACAGCTACAACCATACAAAAAAAATGTCCCTCAAGAAATCTAAGAAGGACAATAGATTATCACCAAAGTATTATGGTCCTTAAAAGGTGTTGCAAAAGGTTGGTACTATGGCATATAAATTGGAGCTTCCTACATCTTCTCGAGTGCACCCAGTTTTCTATGTTTCATGCTTAAAGAATGTTATAGGTGACCAACTCCCAATTCAAAAAATATCGCCGAAACATAACGAGGAAGGAAAAATAATATCAGAACCTAAATTAGTCATGGAAACAAGACCTTGATAGCTACCAAATCGATCAGTTCCAGAGTATCTCATGAAGTGGAGGAACTTACCCACAAAAGATCCCACATTGGAGGATGATAATTTTATATAGAAGCATCCTAAACTACTCAAGCGTTGAGGACAACTCTTTTTTGAAGGAGAGGGGCATCTTAGGTCCATATAACGCTAGTGTATTCCCTCATTATTATTAGTGTAGCCCCCTTATTGTTATTGTTGTACCCATGTAGTCCCATATTGCTATTATTGTGCCCCATAAATGATCCAGGTCCGAGTGTGACGAAGGACCCTTCCAAGACCTTTTACTTTCGTGATGTGTTAAATTGCATTCTAAAAGAAAATTAATGAATACATCTGCATGCGGAAAAGAAGAGGAACATAACAATCATCAACACATGAAAACATAAGCATTGATAATGGAGTTTGTCGAGGAGGGACTACGTCTCTGGTCCCTAGTGTGAAGATGGTGTAGGCCGCTGCATTAAGTGTTGTCTATAGTGGTGATGTATATAGTGATGATGTCTTGATCATAAAATGAAAAATGCCCTCACGCAGGAGTGGCTCTAAGAGATATTCCACTACTGAAACTCTCAATCCAAAAAGTCCTATCAGTATGACACAAAAACATGCATGGTGAGCATCCCACCAACATGGCACAAAAGGAATGTAAAAACAAAACACATGCATAATGACAACAAGGGTATCCCAGTAACATACAACAAGGGATCTCAAATAATAACGTAATGAGTTATGACAACAGGTACATCACATAAAATATTATGCATCAAATCAAGCAAGGAATCATGACAACATGTAATAAAAAATATCCTACATCAACATCAATCAAGGATCTATGCAAAATAATGCAGAAGGAAGAAGTACATGAACACATCATATACCTCACCACCAAGGGTCATCTAAAGAAGTGGATTTCACAACACTAAAGTTGCTCTGACCATCGATCTCAAGGCATCGATCATATGAAGATGGCTACTCGCACAAGAATGTGGACATTTGCACTGGCACTTAGAAAAGTGAATAGAAGAAGAAAGGAGAGGATAAGAAATCTAAAGACACCATCAAATTTGTGGCGTAGAGTAGTGCTAAATTGACTATCCAAAATCCGAATTTTGTGAATTTGAGAATTCAGGGCTCAAGGAATCTTTTAGATTCTCCTAGGATTCCTCAAAGATTTTGCTCCATGGATGGGCCAACAATCTACAACTCAAATTGCGAATTTGATCTCTCCATTGTGATCTTGGTGGAAAACCATGAAAAACAAGTATAAACTTGACTATATTTTGAAATGTCAAAATTTTACCTCCTTGGGAAAATTTCATGGCTCATGGTTCTACTCCCCGTTTTTGCTAAAATCATGGTTCCACGTGCATTCTAGAAATTAAAAGAAAATGTAGATCTCTGATGAAGAAACAAACAACACTATTGCATTCATCGTGACGAGAGGTATAGAAACCATATAAAATTTGTCAAATTCTGACAAAGTGAAAATTTTGCCCTCCTACAAAATTCATGGTTCGTGTATTAAAATATTAATTAATCTGCCTTCTGCCTTGAAATCCATGCCTACAGTCTCTCTCCTCCTCGACCTATGTGCAGAGGTAAAAATTACTATTTATATAAAGATTTCAGTGGATTTACCAAACAGACTATTATGGCTCAAGGGTAATAATAAGCATATGGTTGAGGAGAGGCCGGGGGATCAAATCTCACCCCTCCTATTCTTTTACATGATAACCAAAAATGTGTTTGAAATAAGGGGTCAAGTTCGCATTGGGTGGCCTGCCCCTGAATACCCCACACTTTTGTACTAATATCAGCGATCAACCTTTGCAATCGGTGATTAACATGGGATCAACGCTATTAAATCAGTGCGATATAAGGGGTTCCGCCATTCGATATAAAATATATATATAATATATATATATAATATATAATATATATAATTATAAGCGATATTAAATTGGCGATCAATCAGTTGTGGAGGTATCAGGATATTATAATCGGTGACAGTAGTGTGTGGAGGTTTATCGGTGCCTTTATCGGGTTTCAAATTTATATATATTCGACGATATAATATATAGTATTGGTGGTGATAAAGAATCATATGTGTGTTGAGGAGTTGCGTCTCTAATATATATATATATATATATATATATAATCTATATATATATATATATATAATATATATATATATATATATAATATATATATATATATAATATATATATATATATATATATATATATCAGTGCAATATAAGTTGGGGTGATCAGTAAGTTGGTGAGGTATATTGCATTTATCGGGGTCTGCAAATTTATATAATATCGAGTTGTATATATATATAGTATGGGTGGTGATAAAATCAATGTGGTGTTTGAGGAGTGCGGTCGATAATAATAATATATATATATATATATTATATATATTATATATAATATAATATATATATATATATATATATATTATATTCAGTGCAATATATAGGTTGGGGTTGATGGGTGGTGGGTTGGGGTCCACTACTGGTTGGCCCGCCCGCCTAAATAAACAACAATATATATATAATATATACTATATAATATATTATAATATAAATAATATATATATATATATATATATATGAGTTGTGATTGTGATAAGGTTATTTAAAGGGTTCGATGGGGGTTGTGGTCGTCGATACCGAAACCATAAATTTGTTTATTGTTTGATTGTTTTGATTGTCTTATATAGTTGTCTTAATAAGTATATATTAAAACAAAATTTCGTTATATGGTCATTTAATGACCATTTTTCCATGATTTTTGTCTCTTATGCAAGGTTTTAGGAGACCAATGAGAGAATGCCAAGTGTCAATGGCTAATGGGCTGCCATGTGAGTCCCACCTGCTTACTAGGATGCCATGTGGCACACTGTGGGCCCCACTTTTCCCCTATAATGTCAAACTTTGAAGAGCTATATATTTTGCATACGAGATCGGTTTGACGAACCGTTCACACCTCCACAATTAGGACATCGATATCTACGATCTGGTCCTGGGTCGAAGTCATTCCAAAAACTTTGATTTTTGAGCCATCTTTTGCCCTGTGTGTCTCTCTAGAGCCACCTGGATCAATCCTCCCCACTGAGGTGCTTTTTGTCCTCCAAAAGCATGAAAAAATAATATGCACTTTCTCTGTACCCTATCTACATGAAAAGCGTCCTTAAAAGGTCTCACTTCCATCTCCTTCACCGTTGTTCTTCAGAGCCTTAAGCAACGAGCCGACACCTGGAACTTTTGCAACCTGTAGTACATTGTTTTGCAAATTACATGCTTTGAATGACATGACCAACGAATGACTCAAATGTCCCACACTTGCCATGAGTTTATAACACATACACGGTGGTCAAGTTTACAACAAGATGGATGTAATACTCCAGCTATAACAACAAGGCCAACATATCATTGTTGCTTCAAAAAGTTATGGAAAACACATCATCACTGCAACACATGATTTACATACATAAGGCCAAGCAATGATGTTTTTGACAAGTGATGGAAACATAACATCACTTTTAGATTTTTAACATGCAAATCAAAATACGACTCAAAAACATGACCAGACATCATTATTGTTGACCAAGTGATGGAAACACATCATCACTTTTACACATTAAAATTCAACAAACGGTTTACAAAAGAATGACCATGAAATGACAACATGTCAAAAAAACCATTTTGCACTTATTAATGTGAATGGGTCACCTCCTTGAGGTGGTTTTTCTTGCCGAACAACTGCTCTTCCTAGTTCACACACTGACACTTTGTCTTTAAGGCACTGCTCTAGATGGAGCTTCTAGCAAGTGGCTCTTTGATGGCCATTTCTGTCACAATCACTGTAATAGGCTTTCTTCCTCCATATCTTCTTAACCTATTTATTTTCATACTGTTGAGAGGGTCTTTCATGCCTCATGAGTACTGTCATTCTTTTCCAACACTTAGGAAAGGTATGGTTAGGTAAACCACAAAAGGTACATGTTTTTCGATGCCTTAGTCTTCATTCATTATTAGCAACATGATCATAATCAAAATGAACATTCAAAGATCGAAAGTGGTTATACCTTCCTTGGCTATCTCTATTGTCAGTATGGTGATGAGAGCTTGCCTCAGCTCTCTCCATGTAATGGAAATTGCCATGGGATGACAGGGATGTTTTCCCATCATTTTCTTTCCTCGACGATGTCTCAAACAAATCTAACACCTTCGAGCACTCTCCTTTAGTGTATCTTGAGGTGGTAAACCGATGTTCATGCACAACCTCCAAAGGTGTAGTTATGCCTTCTGTTAGCCTCCTGCTGCAGCAGGTTACTCATATTTCATGATTGACATTTTTACAGGCCAAATATGTCATACTTTGCATGCTGCAATGCTCCATATTTTCTGACCGACACCAAAGAAAGAGGCCATGAAAGAGTGCTAGTCAAAGTTCATCTGCTGCATTCCAATTTTGAAGAGTTATTCCATTTTTGTAGAATTATTGGCAAAAGGGAGGTCCAAACAGCTTAATCTTGGTATCCCTAGGTTTCAATTTCCTATTTTAGAATATAGAGAGTGAATAATCTGTCGAAATAGCTTAATCTTGGTAGATTCTTAGATACGTAGAGAATCAAAGGAGTCCAATTGCTTAATCTGGGCCCTTGGAAGAAATAAAGGCAATTTGTAGATAGGAGGACAGAAAAAGAAAAAGTTGAAAAGCTGGTTCTGCAAGTCTAAGTGCACCCAAACTAACAAAAGAAAAAATGTTAGGTAAGTAGGCTGGGTAGGTAGTTTTGTGGTTGCAGAATCAATGATTATGATCATTTTTGTGTTTTCAAATGTTATATCTATTCAATCTGTATGGCAAGGCAAGAAATCATTTGAAGGACTTCAACCGAGGCATGATTAACTTCCCCTTCTGTCTCTTCCCTAACTCATTTATTGACTTCCCCCAAAAGAGGTCAAGATCTGCTTGATATCTCTTAGTTTCATCATTTTCCATATCATTTGCCTTGATAAAGATCTGCTTTACTCAAGGAGGGTCCATATTTTCTCTACAAAGCTCTATCTCCCCTTTAAAGCCTAAGATCTCTGAGACTTAGCACTTTCTTGTCATTTTCATATTAACTCCTGACATTATTATGTAAATCCCTATCTATTTCCCTTCCCCCTACTAAAACTATGGTGATAATTCCCCTATGTAAATATCCCATCCCTCTGGTTGAAACATAACCATAAATATCCCCTTGGGAATTACTGAGCTCACCTGGATCTTAGTAAGAACCCTCATCTCTACACAAATTTCCCCTCCAAGGTGTTTGGACTCCTTCCAAAACACAAAAAACCCTCACCAAACGATACCGCACCCCGCGCATTGCATTTTTTGGATTTATTAATATTTGATTAATAAATAACCAATGCGCCGAAGCAAATTAGTCCTTAACCTAAGTCCAAAACCCACCCGCGGCCGAAAAAATTAAACTTTATCGTGCACACTGTTTCACTAAAAACCGTGCATCTTCTCCTCCCGACCACCGTTGGATCAGCCCTCCCAGATCTGACGGCCCTTATGTATATCGGGCGCCCTCTTGTGAGCGTTCGTTAGTACCTGATGTCCAACGGTTTTACCGATGTACACCGGGACAGCTGGCGGCATCCCATTGCATCGGGCCACCCCTAAAAAATACCACCTCCGTACCAAAGGCGGTCTGATGCGAGCCAAAACCGCCCTCCCCTTGCGTAACGTGGGCATCGCATCACCCTGCCACATCGCCTCCACCTCACCCCTCACCTGCTTCACCCTGCCACCGTGTCCCTGCCTCGTCACCCCACCGCACTGCCACGTCATCATGCTGACGTGACATCCGTACAAGGGGGGTCCCACTGTTGACATCATGTTGACGTCATCCGCCGTACCGCTGATATCATGCTAACATCAGCAGCTCAAAAAACGCGCAAGTGCAAAAATCAAGCTTCGGAGCCCCAGATTGAATTTCTGAGGCAAATTTCAATGCGCGATTAGCACTTAGCACTAATCATGCATCGCTATGGGAAATAGGCCATATTGGAGAATATTTAGGGAATCTTTTGATTCCTCAACCATTTTTGCACCGAAAAAGGCGGAAAAGGCCCGATTTTGCAAGTTTGAACGTATCAAAAGACAGAGAGAGACCCGGTTCAGAGATTAAAGAATATCAGAGCACATATGCAGCCAAAAACCATGTCAAAGAGTATCAGGAAGTGGCAGAGAGTACCAATGTTGCGGCGAAGTGTATCAGTGGAGATCTTCTCAGGGCTCGAGGTGAATGAAGCATTAAAAGAAAACCTTGAAAGTCAAGAAGCAGTTAAGGAACCATTCAAAGCTCACCAACATAAATGACTGCACATTAAAACTCACATCACATCAGTGGACCAGAACTCAAGGCACAGTTATGACAGAACCACTACACCAAGTCACAGACGACGCCACATCAACTCACTTTTGATCCAGATGCCTCTGGCGCAGCCCAAAGAAGACTTACTTGCATTTAATTCCAGCATAAGTTAGGTTTTAGAAAGCTTTCCTAGAGACCTATTTAGGTTAGTTGTAATAAATACTTTTAGATATTTTACCTATATTTACCACCCTGAAAAATGGAATAGGGGTTGGTTGGTTGGTCTTCGTTGGTTTGATTTTTTTGCTCGAGCAGAGACTCGCACTGTATATGTGATAGTTTCTATAATCAAAGATTGCTTGAGAGTTCGGAGAATGAACTGTGCACTGTGTTCAATTGGCTGAAGAGTGATTGTGGAATTCCTGTGATTCTACATGGTTCAATAAGTGTTCCTTAACTCTATTTAGTCTCTTATGTTTGTTTTATCATCTATGTTCTATCATCTAAAATTACAGAAAGGAAGAATAGTTTAGGATTTGCTTGGTAGCACCCTATGCTCAATTTCTGTGATTTCTACATGTTTTCATCAGGAATAGTTATGAATATGCATACTTAAATGATCATGCTTACACTATTTCTTTCACATATGAATGTTAGTTTAGGAATTCTTAATTGCTCCTAGATAACTATTCACTCACCTCCCTTCTCTGTTAGCTGATGAAAGATTCTTAATTGCCTTTCATCTCTGACTTTCATTCCATCTTTTCAGCAAATTGGTATTGTTTCATGTGTAGCTATCCTGCTCTATAATCCTCTTGTGTCCAAAAAAACGTAACATCAAGCATTAATCCGTGACTTCATGCCCAATGGTTTGAAACTTATCACACTATCCCAGGCCTCTCTGGTTGAACGCAACTTCCTTCCATTCAAACTCCATCCAAACTTAAAAAAAACCCACTAAACCCAATAGCTAGCCTAAAATCATCATCAACAAAGCTAAATCATTAAGAGAGAGCCCTCTCTGATTGCAGGTGGGCTAGAACCTGCAATCCAAATATCGGTTTGTGGTTACCTCGGTCATATCCCTTAAGGAGCTTAGGGACAACCTGAGTGATAACACCTTCGTTATTAAAACCAAGTTCTTCTTTCTCCTTGTGCCTCACCCTTGTAAGGAGCCTGATGTTTGTCCTTACAATTTGGATCTCCAAATCTCCAACAGACATCATATTATGAGAATATGAAATCGAAAGGAAATCATCATATTTTATCTTCTCTTTCGATTTGGAAAGAATTGATGAGGGTTTCTCATCTTCCGTTGTTGGTGGTTCACTCACTATCTCAGTGCATTTCTCAACTTCTTTTGTGACATACCCAAGTCTTGCCTGATGGGGTAATTCCTCTACTTTTATGGGGTTGACAATGTCTTGGCCATTAACACCCAAGCCTTTTCCTTCATACCCCATTCTCTTTAACAATTTGGAGCCAATTCCTATGGTATGATTTACAAACACAACAAAATCATCATCAAGAAACATACATGAAGATGGAGAACTAATTTTTACCTCACATGGGTCTCACAGTAGCTTTTCCAAGGCCTTGTCCTTTGCTTGTAGCTATCATAGCAATATTTGTTTCTCCTCCTTCTCTTCATGTAGATGTATCTTGAATTTAGTATTCTTTGTTGGAAGCTTATGTTTGTGTTCCTTTAGCTCTTACATGGCCTCTTCTGTGGCTTTCAAATGAAGCTGCAATCGCTTCTTTTCCTCTATCTCTTTATGTAGAGTTTCATATAGGATTTCCACTTTCGTGGAAATGTTAAGCATGGTCTTGTACATTTCCCTTTCATCCTCCGTCATTCTTCACACTGCGATTCACATCAACGCAAAGACCACTCTGATACCACTTGATCCAGGTCCGGGTGCAACGAAGGACCCTTCCAAGACCTTTTACTTTCATGATGTGTTAAATTGCATTTTAAAATAACATTAATGAATACATCTGCATGCAGAGAAAAAGAGGAACATAACAATCATCAACACATGAAAACATAAGTGTTGATAATGGAGTTCGTCCAGGAGGGACTATGTCTTTGGGCCCTAGTGTCAAGATGGTGTAGGCTGCTGCATTAAGTGTTTTCCATCGTGGTGATGTACACATAGATGATGTCTCAATCATAATAGGAAAAATTCCCTCATGCAGGAGTGGCTCTAAGAGATATTCCACTACTAGAACTCTCAATCAAAAGACTCCTATCAGTATGACATAAAAACATGCATGGTGAGCATTCCACCAACATGGCACAAAAGGGATGTCAAAACAAAACACATGCATGACAACAACATGAGTATCCCAGCAACATACAACAAGGGATCTCAAAGCATAACATAGTGAATTATGACAACAAGTACATCACACAAAATATTCTGCATCAAATCAAGCAAGGAATCATGACAACATGTAATAAACAAGGCCCTGCATCAACATCAATCAAGGATCTGTGCAGCATTATGCATAAAGAAGAAGTACATTAACACATCATATACCTCACCACCAAGGCCCATCTGAAGAAGTGGATGTCACACTGCTGAAGCTACTCGGACCATCGATCTCAAGGCATCGATCATATGAAGATGGTTGCTCGCACAAGAATGTGGACATCTACACTGACACTTAGAAAAGTGACTAGAAGAAAAAAGGAGAGAATAAGAAATCTGAAGACACCATCAGATTTCTGGCTTTGAGTAGTGCTGAATCGACTATCCAATATCCGAATTCTGAGAAGTTGAGAATTATAAGCTCAAGGAATCTTTTAGATTCTCCCAGGATTCCTCAAAGATTCTGCTCCATGGATGGACTGACAATCTGCAACTTAGATGGTGAATCTGATCTCTCCATTGTGATCCCTATGGAAAACCATGAAAAATAAGTATAAACTTGACTATATTTTCAAATGTCAAAATTTTACCTCCTTGGGAAAATTTCATGCCTCATGGTTCCACTCCCTATTTTTGCTGAAATCATGGTTCCATGTGCATTCTAGAAATGATAAAAAAATGTAGACCTCTGATGAAGAAATGAATAGCACCATTGTGTTTGTGGCGATGAGAGGTGTAGAAACCATATAAAATTTGTCAAATTCTGACAAAGTGAAAATTTTGCCCTCGTGCAAAATTCATGGTTCCTGCATTAAAATATTAATTAATCTACCTTCTGCCTTGAAATCCATGCTTGCAGTATCTCTCCTCCTCAAACTGTGTGCAGAGGTAAGAATGATTGTTTATATAAAGATTTCAGCGAATTTACCAAAGGGACTATTATGGCTCAATGGTAATAATAGGCATATGGTTGGGGATCAAATCCCACCCCTCCTATTCTTTTACATGATAACCAAAAATATATTTAAAATAGGGGCTCGGGTCCACATTGGGCTGCCTGCCCTCGAAAGCCCCGCGTTGTTGTGCTAATATCGGTGATTGGCCTTGCAATCATCGATTAGCATGGGATCGATGTTATTAAATCAGCGCAATATCACGGGTGCTATATATATATATATATATATATATATAATATATATATATATATATATATATATGGCATAACATGCAGCGGAGGGTTTAGAGGGTCCAACGAGGGGTTATGGCCGCCGAACCCTATCTATCCTCTCTCTCTCTCTCTCATCCTCTCTCTCTCATCTCTCTCTCTTCTCTCTATATAATAATATAATATATATATAATATAATAATATATATATATATATAGCGATTGTGATAAGTTTTTTTAAATGGTTCGGCGAGGGTTGTGGCTTCCAATCCCGAAACTGTATATTTGTTTATTGTTTGATTGCTTCGATTGTCTTATATAGTTATTTTAATAACTATATATTAAAACAAAATTTTGTTATATGGTTATTTAATGACCATTTTTCCATGTTTTTTGTCTCTTATGCAAGGTTTTAGGAGACCAATGAGAGAACGTCAAGTGTCAATGGCTGATGGGTTGCCATGTGGGTCCCGCCTGCTTACTGGGATGCCATGTGGCACATTATGGGCCCCACTTTTCCTTTGTCATGTCAAACTTTGAAGAGCTCTATCTTTCGCATACAAGTTTGGTTTGATGAACCGTTAACACCTCCATGATCAGGACGACGAGATATATGATCTGGTCCTAGGTCAAACTCATTGTAAACACTTTGATTTTTGAGCCATCGTTTTCCCTGTGCATCTCTGTGGAGCCACCTAGATCAATAGAAGCCCACTACTATTATTGTTGTGCCCTTACATTATTATTGTTGTGTCAACCCTGATTATGTTGTGACCCCTTAGACTCCTATATATAGAAAGGATGTTTGTCATTTGAATCATCCAAGAATTGTTCATTTATGTAACATAAAGGAGGTTTGCCCTTGAAAGAGGCTAATTTTGAAGTCGTTGATCTATCTTTTCTTCTATTTTATGAGTTGGTTGCATATCACACCCTAAGAATGTGCATTGAATATCTTCACTTAAATAAACTAACTGTCAAAAATCAATACCCACTGCCAAGAATTGATGATCTGTTCGATTAAGTCAAGGGAGCCAAAGTATTCTAGAAAAATTATTAACGGTCAATGTACCATTAAATTATAATAAAGGAGGAGGAGATAGGTAAGACTGCATTCAATACCCACTATGGATATTATGAGTTTGTAATTCTACCCTTCAGGCTGACTAATGCCCTGACTACATTCATGAGTCTCATGAATGGGATCTTTCATCAATATTTGGATAAATGTGTATTGATTTTTATCGATGATACTTTAATTTACTCTAAAAGCTTAGAAGAGCATCATCAAAACTTGCAAATTGTGTTCCAGACCTTGAGAGAACATGAGCTAGATGAGAAATACAATAAATGAGAATTATTTAGGGAAGAGATAAAATATATATGTCATATCATCACACAAGAAGGCATAGGATTTGACCTAGAGAAAACTAAAATGATCATGGAGTGTTGTGTTCGCAAGAATGTAGTGGATATCCATTCTTTCTTAGGATTGTTTGGGTATTACCACCACTTTATAAAGGGGTTTTCTAAGGTGTCTTATCCCCTAACGTCTTTGCAGAAAAAGGGACAAGTTTTTAAGTGGACTGAGGTTAGGATAACATATATGAGCAAGGAGTTCTTGATTTATACTGATCCGTGCCAAACTTGAATCAGAGGTGTAATAATGTAGGAGGGTCATGTGGTGGCAAATGAGTGACGAAAATTGAAGAGCACGAATAATGCTACTCAGCCTATGATTTAGAGCTCACAACAATAGTTCAAGCACTAAAAATTTAGTAGCATTATTTGTTGGGAAAGAAGTTTATTCTTATGACAGATCATAGCAACCTGACAAACTTCTTCCATAAACCAAACTTAAATTCCTGACAATCATTATGGACCACATTTCTAATAAAATTTGATTTCAACATTAAACATATGAAGCACAAGGAAAATCAGTTAGCTGACGCTTGAGTTGAAGGTTGAAGAGTATCTATGAAATTTCTTTTATTAGAATAAAATTTGACTTTTTAGACCATATAAAAGAAGTTGCTCTAAAAGATCCACAGTGCCATTTTTTATAGCGGAATGCAAAGAAAGGGGACAATGTTGAAAAGACGTTAGGCTATGATGTTAATATTGAAGGGATGTTGATATACAAAAGTCATATTTACATACCAAATCAAAATGCTATAAATCAGTTATTTTTGGACGAATATCACATAAATCCATATACTGGGCACCTAGGATATCAAAAGTTAATCACCACATTAAGGACAGACTACTGGCTAGGTATGAAGACAAAAATAACCTAGTATCTAGCACAACGTTTGGATGCCAGCAAGTGAAAACAAAACATGAACACCTAGCTGACCTAGTTCATCCTCTACCTATTCCTAAATGGAAATGGGAGATTGTGACCTTAAAATTTATTACTGGATTACTGAAAATAAAAATAAAAAAATAAAAAAATAAAATAAAATAAAATTAGAATGACTCAATAATGGTGCTAATAGACAATTTGAGCAAATTTTCTCATTTTATTATGGTCCAGTCAACTTACAAGGTTGTCCAAATCATTGACATATTCATGAGTGAAATTTTCTGAATTCACGGAATTCCCAAGATGGTTATCTCAAACAGAGATGTAAATTTTACCATCACCTTTTGGAAGGCAATATTCACTGGCTTGGGCACGCAGGTACAATTCAATATTGCCTACCATCTACAAACATATGGAAAAATTGAGCAAGTAAACTAGTTGTTTGAGGATATGCATAGAATTTATGTAATGCAACAACCCATAAAATCAGAGGAATGCATACACTTGGTGGAATTTGCGTACAACAATTCTTACCACACATCCTTTAAAAGGATTCCATTCAAAGTGTTGTATGGGAAGAAGTGTCAAGTTCCAATTAATTGGAACTGTCTAGAGGATAAACTAATGTTAGGGCTTGACATGCTTAAGGACATGGAAGTGTTGGGATGGGGTCTCCAGGGGTAGAATTGAGTTAACTCAGTCACTTTTTGTAAATAATTTTTTAAAAGATATAAAGTCTCCATGAAATGTGGATGCAGAGTGCGCAGATAGATAGAGTCAAAGGGGCCTTAGCCCCTTTTTTTGGTTGGTTTTGAAGACTCACCCATTAGCCGGTGGCCATGGTATTGTATTAGGAAAGATATAAGCAGTTGATTCTTAAGGAGTCTTAGAGATAACTTTGTATGGAAATTGGGGTACGTTGAAGAGGTTTTGTGGTCTTGAGCAAGAGCTAAGGCAGGAAGGCTTTGCTTTCTATGCTTAGGTAGAGAAAGGGAGGCTCCTGCAGCTAAGGGCATAGGAGGCCTGGGTAGAGTCCATATATAAGTGCGTGGACCCCTGGAGCTGTGTGCGCAGGGTAAGAAGAGTCTGTAATTGGTGAATTGAAAATCAACAAATACAGTGTTTTGAAGAATTACTTAGTATTTCCATTGAATTTGTTTATGTTATATGTTATCGATTAATGATACGTTTTGTGAAATATTGAATTAATGATACACGAATTCACTGAATCTGTCTTAATAATATATAAAATGAATGGTTATCCACTTCCACGAAGTTATAATTTATTTCTCTTATTTTTTCTAATGAATTAAGTAGATCTACGTGAACTCCTATCTTAGTTTGCTTGTTGATGTGCGAAAGTAGGTAGATCAACTATTTAAGGTATGCAAGGATTGATTGTGGACTTTCACGAAGGTTTGGAAGAAATTTTAACTTAGCTGCAGTAAAATGCCCTAGGCGTCTACGAGTCTACACAGAAACAAATCTAGGGCACTAGAAAACATCACTCTAGTCTTTGGATGCAGAAACTTGGTTCTTTCATTCCCCAATATTGCTTCAGGTGAGACTCCAACCTGTGGTACGTGGGTTGTTTCTGAAAGGGCCAACAATGTAGGGTTTTGTTGGTTGGCACAACTAACTCTGAACCTAGGTTAGGACCCCCTAAGCCAATAAATGGTTCCGTTGTCGAGACCGAGATCCGCTTAAAGAGATGTGTGATATCGCATCATTGGAATCTGAATAAAAAAGAGGTTGAAAAGTGGTTAGATCAAAGGATTAATGAGTTTGCGGCTGAAGAGAATAGGAATTTGTCCCTGTCAAAGGAGGATTGCCTGAATAGGTATCTCTATATAGAGGTACATGAAATTTTATGTAGCACTTTTCCAATTAAGTTATATGAGAGGTTAGCTAAATTGGCAGACAATCAAGAAATGTGGAAGCTCGACAGTCCTATAGTTTGGACACTCAAATTGGTGCAAAATCTAGAGACATTTGATAGCAAGATTGTACGGGTTGTCAGTCATTGGCTTGACCAAATTCTAGGAGGATTTGTTACTAATTTTGTAGTAGACACGTCAATTAGCTATAGTGAAGTGGAACAAAAATTCTTGAAAGGACCATGAGGTAAGTACGTCAAGTCATTGAATACTTCGATTAAGATGTTGTTGTGTGAAAAGTAGATAATGCCATTACCTTCATGTTTGGAGCTACGTGAAGTGGAATATTCTTTATAAGTCATGAAGAATCAGGACCAAAGTATAGCCCATTGATTAGACCCCCTTCAAGTGATGATGAAGGGGAAGTGCAAACTATGTCATGAAGCGTAGTTAAACTTATAACTCAAGGTATTCCTAGAACACATCATCCATCCACTCCACCTCCACCGCATACACCTTCACCCACACCTCCACCTCCACATCCACCACTCAGCATGGAAAATGCAATGAAGATGTTGATCTTCAAGGGCATAAGAAACGAAGATCCGGAGCAATGCTAGTTTGTTGTTTGTTGCGAACGATGTATGGATAGCGTAGAAAATCATTGATGATAATATAAAGATCATTGATGATAATATAAAGAAGGCACATTTGGTTATCGCCTTAAAGGATCATGCTCTAACCTAGTATATTAAGTATTGTGTTGACAATATTCATGCATCATTAGCAGAAACTCAGAAAACTTTGAACAAAGAGTTTAGTAAGCCTAAATATGAGGCACAGTGAGTAATTGAATTTAAGGAGATCCTAATGAGATTCGAGGAGACACCATGGGACTTCAATAAGAGGTTGAAGAGATAGATTAGATAGGCTAACATGCAAATATCATATAGCCAGCATCATGGTAGTTTTATCGCATTGCTTTTGCCACATTTCATAATTTCTCTATCACAATGAAAGATAACAGTGCAAGCAAAATCCTTGGAGATCGTGATGAGGTTGCATGCAAAACCTATTCAAGATATGAACTTAGGGGTACAACATATTCACTCATAGTTAGGAAGCCTACACTTAGAATTATAGAGTTTAAAGAAAGAGAAGGAGACTAAGACATAAGTGTGCGCAGAGGTTCAGTGATTGAAGTGCAATGGCCACGGGCACGATAAAGATCATTTTCTAGTATACATGAATTATATTATGGGGGGGTAGCTCCCTTGAAAATAAGTCTCAGTGATCTGAATTTAAATAGGAACGCAACAAAATACAGAGATAACCATATACACAAATATGTAGTGGAAATAATACTTCATTTCATTAATGGAAAATACTGAAATATGCTTACAACCAGAAATGGAAATAAACCAGGTAGGGCGATGGTAGCTTATCTCTGAGAAGAGATGTGGTGACTACATGCCTCTGAACTATGTTACAATGAGGCTCGG
>APFE030407249.1:5462-42505 GCA_000404065.3 Pinus taeda | reverse complement strand
ATGCAACGGAAATAATACTTCATTTCATTAATGGAAAATACTGAAATATGCTTACAACCAGAAACGGAA
Source organism: Pinus taeda (assembly GCA_000404065.3). Lineage (NCBI taxonomy): Eukaryota > Viridiplantae > Streptophyta > Pinopsida > Pinales > Pinaceae > Pinus > Pinus taeda. The sequence continues at coordinate 42,436 of APFE030407249.1, read as the reverse complement.
ATAAACCAGCTAGGGCGATGGTAGCTTATCTCTGAGAAGAGATGTGGTCGCTACATGCCTCTAAAATGTTCTAAAACTGTGTTAAAATGAGGCTCGAAGGCCTATTTATTGTTGAGAAACAATGGAAAACCCTTCATATTCCAAAACCTAACCCTAGAAGATGAAACGCCAAATTGTGGGCCCCGTTTTGGGTAAATTCGTACATCAATTTCCCGGGGTCGTAACTTTGGCATACGATCTCCGTTTGACGCGTATGATAGCTCGTTAGAAAGATCTATCCGAGAACTACCACTTTGGGAAGGGCAACATCGGTCCATGGACCCATGTTGCCCCCAGATTTCCCAAAAAACGTCGTTTAGGGCCTCAAAACGGCTCCGGAAGTTCAAGACCCAAAAAACTGCTAAAAATAGTAAGTTATGCTACAATTAAGGAAACTGAGAATGCTGAGGGAAACAATGATGGGGGTCCAGATGGACTTGGTAGGTGGCCACCAATATCCACCTGGATCACTCAGTCGGGCTGAGCATAGGAGCTGCACTATGCTGCGCCATTTTTCAAGTCACTTGGCAACATCCAACGAATAACTACCACTTACTTCAGAAGTTTGTTTATACACCCCATCAACTATTCTATAATTTATGTAAATTTGTGGGCCATGATGAGTCCCACTGTTGAGGCTATGCATTGATGATGGAAAGAACCCCTACTTACCATATTGCAGCAAAAAATTGATCTCCAGATCAAGGCACAAGAAGAGCACGCGAGGTTTCCAAGGTCGAGGATGAGAATGGGGAGGAGGACTTGGTAGAGGTCGTGGTCAAATTATCTGCTACAACTATGGACAGCCGGGGAACTTTGTGTGAGACTACCTAAATCCTACACATCCTTGGTGTAAATACTATAGAGAATTCGACCATGTCATAGAAGAATGTCCAATGCTAACAACTAAAATTAAAGAGAAGAAAATGCAACCTCAGCAGCCTACACAGAACTTACAAATTATGAGGGATGAGCCTTGCGAGGAGGATCAAAGCATTAATATTGTACTAAGAAATGGTATGAAGACTGGCATAGAAAAAGGAAAGTAGCCTAAAGAAGACGGATGGATTAGTAAAGCTCCTAAGAAAGAAATCACCTTTGACATTAATCACTCTAAGGAAACATTCATGGAAGCAAAGAATAACTTTGATGAGGCCTCCATTTGAGGAAGCCAGGAGAAGACACCAGAAACTAGTACAACACAAGAGGTTGAACCTTTCGTACTCACTACATTTTCGGAGACCTATATGAAGTTACTACATGACAGGAAGGTTGTGGAAGGATTGTAGGACTTAATAGAAAAGTGCGCAAATAAGGAAAAGACGCCTTCGGAGCAGCCCATGGTTAGGAATATCAATAAGCATAAGGCACAAATAGGGTGTGAGATGTGGCTAATAGCCTAGATAAGTGATTATGAAACGGACAAGGTCATTTTGGATCTAGGATCTTATGCGAATGTTCTACGGAAACAAACATGGGAAAGGATGGGGAACCCACACTATAGTGGTCTCTCATTCAACTCCGAATGGAAAATCAATAGAAAATCATCCCCATGGGACGATTATATGGTGTAGCGGTTGAAATTAAAGGTGTGAATGCATTAGAAGAAGTTGAAGTTATCGAAATTGTTGATGATAGTAATCCCTACCCCGTGCTCCTAGGAATGGACTGGGCGATTGATATGAATGGGGTCATTAATTTGAAGAAGAGGACAATGTCATTTGAAAGGAAATTGCTAAGGGTTATAGTGCCACTAGATCATGTGGAAGGGGAACGCTATACTGAACCAGTCCGCAATTACATAGAAATTGATGATGGGATGGATAAAATTTACAAGATAATAGCATGAGATTCAGAATGGCTCAACCCGACGGTGGATGGATGGATCGCATGGGACTAGGAGAGTTCTTGCACTTCTGACTCAGATGAACAATTAGAGCATTAGAAAAATTGCTTACATGAAGTATCTACATTGCGATGCAATATGATGACGAAGTCACTGTGCTGCATTTCTTTGGAGGTAAGAAAGTTACCTTATTATGATGGTTTGACTAACGTAGATATGTTTCTATATGAATTTGAGCACGAAGTCCCTAAAGACCACCATTTTCAAGCACTGGACTTGGCACTGCATGCTACAGCTGCACGATGGTGGGGTACGCATAAGGATAGTTTTTCTAGATGGCAAGATTACAGGAGAATGATGAAGTTACGGTTTGGGCATGCTAATACAAGACTGACTAAAAAGTATAATGGGAACGATGATCCACGCGATCACCTCGAAAAGTGGACTAAGGCATGGGGGATAGAGCCACAACTAGAATTGTTACATATATTTTGTCATACCTTGGATACAATCCCCATGAATTGGTACCTCAAAATAGAGCTCCTCCATGGCACTGTAGAATGGGACGTATTGAAGGAAGGGTTTTGATTGAATTTCAGCTTCGAGGATGAGTTTGCAAGCATTAATGAAGTGCTTCAAGAAATTAAAGCGGTTATCTTTAGGACACCGAAGGAACCCATGTAATGGACCCAACTAGATTGGCGCACCTAGCTATGCCACACATTGGAATGCTATAATGTGACCACTGAAGACTAGGAAAAAGACCCAAAAAATATCAATATTCTGGAGACAGAAGGGCATCGTGGCATAGGAGGACCATAAGTAGAGAACCGAGGAATATCTACACCTTTAAAAACAAGACAAGTAAACATTGGCACTAAAGAAGAACTAAAGTTCGTGAAGATTAGAGACTATTGGGACGATGCTACAGTAGAAAAGGTTGCTAAATTACTTTGCGAATATGAGGATATCTTCCCCAGTAAATTTTCAGATTTAAAGGGAATACTTGGTGACTTGGGAATTGTGAGGATCACATTGAAGTCAGATGCGAAACCTGTTAAACAAAGGCCCTATCATCTTAATCTTCAGTACAAAGAAAAGGTTCGCCAAGAGCTGGATAAAATGCTGGAGGCAGGAATTATAGAACCTATTGAAGAGTCTGATTGGGTGAACCCGATGGTAGTCCAAGAGAATAAACAAAAGGGTGAAATAAGGATCTATATAGATCTGTGGAAGCTTAATGCTACATGTGTTCATGATCCATTTCCAACATCGTTTACAGATGAGGTGTTAGACAATGTCCATGGGCAAGAGGCATATTCCTTTACTGGCGGGGTTTTTTGGTTATCATCAATTTAAGATTTCCCCAAAGGATAGAAGCAAAACCACCTTCGTGATAGAGTGAGGTTACTTTCAGTACATTGTTATGTTGTTTCGATTAAATAACGTGCTTGCAATGTTTTCCCACATAGTCATATCAACGTTAAAGTGATTTATTCATAATTTTCTGGAAGTATACTTCAATGGCTGGACTATGGTTGGCTTGGTGAAGCAACATGTCACAAGTTTGCGCCTTATGTTGGATACATGTCGAAGATACCAGATAGCATTGAATTTGAAAAAATGTATATTATGTGCTCCTTTTGTGTTCTTTTTGGATCATGTTGTATGTAAGCAAGGCTTGATGGTGGACCCTGCAAAGATTACAGTGATTGTGAACTTGGAGGCCCCTAGGAACATCAAGTAACTACAAGCGATGCTAGGACACACAGGATACTATAGAAAATTGATTAAAGCTTACGCTCAAATTACTGCGCCCATGGAAACAAACTGCTAAAGAAGGATGCGACATTCTGTTGGGATGAAGGATGTCAACGCAAATTGGATGTGTTTAAGGAAAAAATGGTGACTATGACAATCTTGGTATTTCCTGACTGGAAAAATGAATTTCATGTACATGTGGATGCTTCTTCCAATGCGCTGGGAAAAGTACTAACACAAGAAGGTGAAGGACAACTAGACCATCCTATAGCCTTCGCAAGTAGGAAGTTATAAAAAGCTGAGAAAAATTATTCAACAATAGATCACGAGGGGTTGGCCGTCATCTATGCAATGCAAAAATTTAGGCATTATCTATTAGGAGGACATTTCAAGATGTATACAAATCATTCTACCTTAAATTACCTGGTCAACGAGCCTTTGTTGGGGGGAAAGATTTGCAGGTGGTTGTTATTATTTTAGGAGTACTATTTTGAAGTTATTGTGAAGTCGAGCAAGTTGAATGCTTGACTTGACTATCTGTCGAGAATTGAAATAGGTGAAGAACCCAGTAATTTGGAGGAAGGATTTCCTAATGCACAACTATTTGTGGTACGTGTAGCTGATGACCATTTTGTTGACATTATTCACTTAACTACATGGATGGCACCTGAAGGATACACAAATCAGTAAAAGAAAGAATTAATAGTTCATGCAGTCGATTTTTCAATCATTGTGGGATATTTGTACAAAATGGGGGTAGATGAAATATTGCGGAGATATGTACCAGACTTTGAGCATGATAGCATTATCGCTGAAGCTCATGGGGGCACTGTGGGAGGCCATTATGCGGGGAAAGAAACCACGTAGAAGATTTTACGCACAGGATTATGGTGGTCAACATTGCACAAGGATTCCAAAGAATACTGTGGCATGTGATGCATGTCAATGGAATGGCACACCATCAAAAAGGGAGGAACTACTACTCCATCCTCAGGTATCTTTACAGGCATTTGAGAAGTGGGCAATCAATTTTATTGGACCAATTTAGCCACCTGGAAAGAAAATGGGAGCGTGCTACATTATCACAATGACACAGTATTTAACCGAATGGGCGTAAGCACAACTAGTAAAGGATTGTATAGGGGTACAACAAAAAAATATTGTTTCAGCATGTCTTAAGACAGTTTGGATGTTGGAAAGTTTTGGTGAGTGATAGGGGAATGCACTTTCTGAACAAAAAATTAGCGCATTGATAAAGGAATTCAAGGTCTACGATCAAAAGAGTACACCATCTCACTTGTAAGAAAATGGGATTGTCACAACTTTTAATAAAATCATGGAGAGCACATTGACAAAGGTATGTAACGCACAGCAAAATGATTGGGATGTGCGCGTAAGTGAACTGTTATGGGCCTATAGGATAAATTGTAAGAAGCTAACACGACAAAAGTCACTAAGATTGGTCTAAGGGGTCAAAGAGGTGATGCCCATGGAGTACATTATGCCTAGCCTATGCATAGTGGCTTTGACAAATATGGCAGATTGTGAGGCTTTGGAGCATTCAAATTGGGCAACTAATGGAGTTAGAGGAAGTTCATTTCCTAGCAAGATTCCACCAACAAGTGTAGAAGGAACGCAAAAAAGCATGGTATGATCGCCATATCAAGCTTTGCACATTCAAGATAAATGATTTGGTGTTTTTATATGATAGCAAGTTCACAAATTTTATGGGGAAGTTTCAAATGCACTGGATGGGGATGTATGTCATGAAAGAGATTACGGATGGTGGCACAGTTCAACTTGTGAAGTTGAATAGGGAACCCTTACCTAGAAAAGTAAACGGAAGTAGGTTGAAGATATACATAGGGGATCCTGCCCCTGTGTGATGACTATATGGTAGCAGGAAAGTCTTAGCAATCGAAGCAATTGAAAGGGGTTACGGGGCTATAAACCATGCTACCCGATTAGGAGAAAAGCTTAATTTGCACGTTGCGGGTCGGGTGATAGAACTACGATAGGAGAAACTACGTTGCCTGAGCTGCACCATGGAGGATCGTACTGCAAAGGTGGGTCTAAAGGTAACTGTTGTAGTTAGTATTCATGATGTGATGGCCAAACTACGGTTAAGGGGAACATGTAGGCATTATTTATGGTGGAAATCTTTAAAGATATGCCGCCAATGCAACATTTATTATCAGAATTTGGGGGGAACGGTCGGATTTGAATTCAAACCCCCCTCTAACTCATGCATGCTAGTCCAATAGAGAAAGCTTTTCATTCTAAGAGTTGCTTGTGCATTTTGCTATCTGACATGTATGAATTGGGCATTCTCAGAAGAATTTGTGATGCACCCCTCATTTGCAAACTATTCTGCAGTAGACTAAGAGTGTTTCATTGAGAAGATGACTAGTACTAACCCTGCTGAAACCATTAGTTCCAAAGCAATTATGTTTGAAGCATCAATTCCTGAAGTATCTAGTATGGAGGCTATGCCTATTGTGCCCACGTCGCCAAGGTTGCCTAGGCTGAAAAAAACTATGACAAAAGAAAATCAGTTCGCTATCAAAGCAAATCAATTAGCCACAAAGGAAAAATACAAGAAGCTGGTGACAGTGCGAATATCACCAAGGAAGCATACAAAGGCGCAACCAAAGGACGAAAAGAATAAGCAACTGATAAAGTGGTGGATTTAGAAGAAGAAGAGTACCAAGGTGTCGAAGAAGTCGATGCCAAGGGAATCAAGCCTATCTCTATGCTGCCTGAGTACATCCCTCCACAAAAGGGAAAAAATAAAGTAACGAAGGATCTCGATTCAGGAAAATTTGGGGTATCCACTCCCATGCTACCAGAGTAGGTCGCATTTGAAGGATCTAATCTCCCACTCATCCTGCTGTTAAAAATGGATGACCCAGACCTCGCGGATCATGAAACCTTTCTACATCTTTTGACCAATAAGTGTATGACAAAGATATACTATGATGAAACAAGAGTTACATAGTTAGAACCGATGAAGTGGGTCCGTGGCCTTGAGCAGTCAGGGTTGCTAAACATGCTTTTAGTACAGCATTATCATCGCTCACCTATCAATATGATTTGTGTGCACTAGCTCTTCACACTGGTGCACGATGGGACCTGGTGGCTAGGGCAGCCTATTCTAATAACCGACATGTTGATCCAAAGGATAACAAAGTTTCCCTACAAAGGAGTGGACCCCGCCAAGGAGTTTGGAGGGAAAACCGAGGAAAAGGAACTAACTGATAAAATGAAGAAGGAGTATGGTGTTGTGAAAAAGTTGTGAGGATAATTTATCATTTCCATTCAAGACCATGCAATCCAGTTCACTACCCAGATCATCGTGGGCAAGAGTATGAGGAAGTGCGAAACGGAGAAATTTTTTGGTGCTGGTAGTGTCACTTACTGCATAGTGTGCAAAGGGCATGCAATATAATTTATCAAACTATCTCTACTAGGAGTTCCTCGCAAAGTGCCAAGAAGCCCAAGAAGAAAGAAAGCCATTTCATTGTGCTTGGCTTCTCTTCTCTATCGTATTAGTTGCATGGAGGTTTCTGGAGGATAGCCAATTTCCTTCACAAAAGAATGATTTGTGCAAGGAAACGCGATTCACCTCGCTCTAGTCTACGAAGGATGCGACATGCATCAAGGAAACCAATATTTTCTAGGTCCTAATGGAGATGGATGTTTGGATGGTGATCAATGAATGACCGAGGTTGTCCCCAACCCTGTTTGCCCAATTAATAGCCTACACAAAGTTCAGGGCTAACTTTCACAATGTCTCAATCCACGTGCGAAAGGACCTAGAAGGAACTTGGCATGTGTTTCCTTGTTTAGTGTCCAACGGATGTGCAGGAAGTTGTAGGGTATTGGCTGCTGGAGTGGCATGAACCTACAATGATAGAGGTAGTAACCAACAAAAATGAAAAAATCTTTGTTGCATAGAAGTGGAAGGACGCTGCTCAGAAAGCTACACGCAACTTCGTTGAACAAAAGAAGAAGGATGTTGCTAAGGTAGTTGCCGAGAAGGCTAGTATGGAGGAAGAGTATTGCTAAAGAACATGTAGAAAAAGTACAGAAGGATTTTGAGGATATTTAGAAGTTTGCCTCGCATCATATTGACGAGCAAGAGCTGTCAAAGCAAGGAGGAGGTAGCGATGAATAACAGAGCACTCCTTTCATCCTAAAGAAGCACGAACAAGAAAAGATGAGTGGATAGTGAAAGAATCAAAAGTATGATAAATAGACACATATTGCTCCCATGGTACTGACAGATGGTGATCTCGATGAGACTAGTGAAAAGATACAAGACACAACAATAGAGGTGCTACAACAATTTGAACAACAATACATGCAGAGATTGGGAGCGTTAAGAAGGACCTACACGAGCCACAGATCTAGGTGAATAGGAATCAAGTGGGTGTAAGATAGTCGAGCAGAGCACAAGCCAGCCTGGCACAGGGAAGTGGTGCAGTTACAGAGCTTGAACGAACTCTGGATATTAGAGTCATTGTTTTGCCATAGGGGTCAGTCTGTGTTGAATTGAACGAGGATCACATAATGCTAAACACAATGAAGTATGTGGGACTAAAACTTGTTGCGTTGCCACTCTAGACCTTTCATGCGATACATCAGGGGGTCTTAGATGACTTGAAGATTAGAGAGCAATGAACACTCACCGTCATCAATGAGTTTAAAGTCAACAAGGAGTAGCTTTTCACAGAAAAAGATGAAGTGTTGAAGGAACAAGAGGAATTGTAGACTCAATGTCAAAACCTGCTAACAACAATTGACAGGCTTGTTAGTTAGTGCCCGAGCTGAATATTCCCTAGGATGTAGAGGCATCAGCGAAAGTCAGGAAATTGGTTGCTGTAGTGCATGCTTCAAAGGAGAAAATAAATAAGGTGACTTTGAATTTTTGAGTGCAAATAGCTAAGCTACAGTTAAAGTTGCAACCTCCCACACCACTAGAAGTTTGGGAAATAAGAGTTGAAACTATAAACGAGTCCATGGTTCAATTAGATGTCGCAATTCAAGGTTGTGACCAGCTATTAACTTAGGTAATGGGCTTATGAGATGCACTACAGGAGGATCCTATGTTGGAATAATTGAACACAAATATTAGGGAAGTGCAACAATAGTACGACGAGATCAGTGCGACAGCGTAGACATTGGCGCCAGTTCAATGCTTCATGTGTTTGTGGGAAGGCAAGGCGAAGTTGATACACATCTAGGAGTTGCAAAAAAATAGTCCTTGCTAAGAGACCGAGTTGAACCTTAGATAGAGGAAGCTTGCCAACTTTTATAAAACATTCATGAGAAGTTGAAGGCCATGCAACAAACCCAGAGGACTATGCAACTTGTAGTAGAGGGGCCAACCATAGAGAAATTGGTCCGAGAGGTACAAAAGGTAGCAGAATAGAGTATCGCGGAGCTTCAAAAATTGGCCAAAGCATTCAACGATCTCTACCAGAAAGTGGAACAACCAGTTGAGTGCCTCGAGGGCGAGTCACGATATTTGTGTTGGAGATCTATTGGGATGGGGTCCCCAGGGGTATAATTGAGTTAACTTAGTCACTTTTGTAAGGAATTTTGTAGAATATGTAAAGTCTATATGAAATGTGGACGCGGAGCATGCAGATCGATGGAGTCAAAGGGGCATTAGCCCCTTATTTTTGGTTGGTTTTAAAGACTCACCCATGAGCTGGGGGCCATGGTATTATGTTACGAAATCTATAAGTAGTTGAGTCTTAGCAAGTCTTAGAAATAAATTTAGATTGAGAATGGGGTACATTGAAGAGGTTTTGTTGTCTTGAGCAAGAGTTAAGGCAGGAAGGCTCTACTTCCTATGCTTAGGTAGAGAAAGGGAGGCTCCAGTAGCTGAGTGCATAGGATGCCTGGGTAGAGTCCGCAACTAAGTGCATGGACCCCAGCAGCTGTGTGTGTAGGGTAAGAAGAGTCTGTAATCGGTGAATTGAAGATCAACAAAGACAACTTTTTGAATAAGTACTAAGTATTTCCATTGAATCTGTTTGTGTTATATGTTGTCAATTAATGATATGCTTTCTAAAATATTGAATGAATGTTATCAAAATTCACTAAATCTATCTTAACAATATATGAAATGAATGGTTATCCATGTCCACAAAGTTAGAAGTTATTTCTCTTATGTTTTTTGACCAATTAAGTAGATCTATGTGAACTCATATCTAGGGTTACTTGTTGATGCATGAAAGTATGTTGATCAACTATTTAAGGTTTGCAAGGACTCATCATGGACCTTTGTGAAGGTCTCGAAGAAACTTTATCTTAGTTTAAATAAAGAGCCCTAGGAGTCTACCGATCTGCGCGGAGGTAGATCTAAGGCACTGGAAGACATCACTCTAGTGTTTGGATGCAAAAACTTGGTTCTTGCATCCCCCAATACTAGTTTGGGTGAGAGTACAACTTACGTGACATTGGTTGTTTCTGAAAGGGCCAATAGTGCAGGGTTTTATTCATTGGCACAACTAAATCTGAACCTGGGTCAAAACCCCCTAAGCCAAGAGGAAGCTACAACCAGTAAAGTATGATCCAATTTAAAATCTACCTAGGATTGAGTGGGGGATCACGTATATTTAAGAGTGAAGGCCAAGAAAAGTACCTTGAGGTGGAATGGTTGTTCTAAACTAGCCCCACAATTTTGTGGTCCCTTTCAAGTTTTTGCACGAGTTGTTCCAGTAGCTTATCAATTAGCTCTATTTGGCCATACTCATGTTCATAATGTATTCCATCTCTCCTTATTAAAAAAATACATGCATGATCCTAGACACATAATTCAGTGGCAAGATGTTTAGGTAGTGTAACAAAAGAAAATTTATTGTTTTTCTCTCTTTAGCGATGCAGAATAGATTTGACCGTAAATACGTTTGAATTTAGGTCAAACCAGATGGGGAATTCATGGTTGAACCCATGCGTATTCTCGATTGAAGAGAAACAATATTGTGGAAACGAGTTATCCCCTATGTTTAGGTACAATAGCAGCACTTCATCTTAGAAGAGGCCACCTGGGAGGATGAACAAGTTATGTAGGAAGCTTATCCAAGCATGTTCTAGAGGAAAATGAGCACTGAGGATGGTGTTCTCCTTGAGGGGGAGAAGATGTGATATCCATCAATTATGGGGATAATTCGTAGTATTAATTTTTTTAGTATAGTAAAAGACTCATTGGAAATTATGAATGTTATGTACATAAATAAATAAATATATTTTTGACAATTTTTTAAGGAAGGATTTCCTAAAAGATTACGGAATGGATGGATGTGAGACAGTTAAGGTTGGAAGTTAGTTTCCTGATTCCTCTCTCTAGGAAAAGGAAAATCTTGGGAGGCCAAGAGGGTATTGGGAACCTGAGGCAGCGAGAAGGAAAGAGATGGACATTTTTATTTTGGCTTTATTGAGTTTGAAAAGGCATGCAGAAGAAAACCAGATTTGAGTTCTCAAGTTGGGTAGCCATTTGAACTCAATAAATTGTTAGAGACCGAAGCTAGTTGGGACTAGGTGGTCAGGAGACAAGTTAGTCTCACTGTTTTGAGCATAGAATTGGCATGGGGGGAGTGCCAGGTGTGAACCTGTTATCGTAGGTTGGTAGGAGCATTCTCCTTTCCATAATATTGTGGTGGACCACTTTGAGAATAGATAAGTGCTTATAATTTGGTACTTCTTCTAGTAAGTTTAGGAACATTAGAACTATATCTAAACATAGAAACTTTGTTTTAATTTCCTATGAGAATTGACATGACTATGTTATTTTTTAGTAGAAATTAGTAGCGGAATATTATGGAGAAAATACATGTCTGTGTTAGTTTTCTATAGAAATTAGCAGCAAAATATTGTGGACAAAATACATGACTGTTTTATTTTCTAGCAACATGACATGGTGGATAAAATACATAGTTGTCTTTCTTGCTATAGGGACTAATAGTAGGATATTATTAATTAAAAGAAAGTGTATGTCTGTGTTAAAACTAGGTAACGAAAATTATGCATGATGTGTCACAAAATGTGGAATACAATTTATGTAAAACAATATACATTAAACAAGTTAACAATAGAAGTTATAATATACCCTGTCAGAATTTGGGTTAGTTTCAGGCCAATCATTGAACAAAATTTGTGAAACAATCCCTATTCTGAGAAGACTATAACAAGAAAACATTATTTTTACAGGAACATGTATAATCTAGAAACTATGTTTGGCTGCAGTAGTTGAAGAACCAAGGGGTTCGAGAACTTTCTATCAGAATGATACTGTAAGTGTACAACCAACATAAACAAATCCAATAGAATAAAGAAAAAGTGGCCAAGTCACAAACTCCTTTAATAATAAAAACATTTCTAAGTATAACCATCTAATAGAAAATAAAGACAATAGTGAATTTGAAATTAAATAACCTAAAAAGAGACTACGACTAGGGACTAGGGCCAACACTGTTTGTTACAATAAATAAAAGTACAAATGAAAGGACTGATAAATTTTCCTCTAGAAAGTCTGAGACTTGGAAAATAAATTTAAAAAAAAATTGTAGACGAAAATAGGGCTTATAAGGTTGTTTTTCACTCAGAAAATGGAAGCAAGTCTGTTGGATTTCCATTAAATGGTATATCATTTTACATACATTGATTTCTCCTATGAATTCCAATTAGCCCTACAAAAGTTTACAAAATCAAAGTAGAAACCCTGAGTCGAAAACCCTCATTAAGGAGTCCCGTGAATAAGCACACCTAGGAGTTTGTGAAGAGAACGACAGAGTGCTAGGGTAGAAATTGGTATATGCTCGTCTCGGTGGACTGTTACTGGTGGGAAATGCCCACCTACACGGAGAAGTAGTGAGCTGGTTAAACAAAGGAACCCTAATTGTAGAAAAGAAAATGGTAATGTTGTTATAATGAAAAACCCAAGATGTACAAACGTCATGGGTGAAAGATGAGTCATGCGCACACACAAAAGCATGTTGCCAAGGAAACACCAAGCTTTTTCTCTGCTTTATCAAACAAAATCCATGGTGTTACACCTCAGAGAAAGAAAATCTTCCAATCTATGCATGAATGCGAAAAGAACAAAGAGAAATGAAGCTTACTAATAAGGTTTTGTAGTGAGTTTCTGTGGGTGCAATACCATTTCTCTTTGAATATTCAAGCCATAGAGGTAAACTGGAGTGACATGGGAGTGAAATTGTGAGGAGAAATTTTCAAACCCTCGAGAACTTGCAGAGCAGTGTTCGAAGGTGGTAGAGGATGAGAATGAGGGTTTCGGTGACTTGCAAGGGGGAGGTGGTTACCCTCGAATGCCCTACCTCAGATATCCTCTTTCCAAACGTTTTCAATAGATCTTGACCATTTACATGACAACAATCCCAAAGTCCTACTCTACCTGGATCTTTCCGGGATCCCAAGATGAGTAAATGTTGCGTGGTGTTAGGAGGATTCTGGAGGTTTCATAAGACCTAGGTTAATAAAAAACCATGCACCAGAGTCCATTGTTGAATAATATTATTATATGTTGAGTGATTGCGAATCAAACCCTTATATTAAATTTATGATCATCACCTAAGTTGGATAAATATTACAATGTAGTCCAAACGAAAAACTATATATATAACATGTTATATAACTTTTATGTGGAAAGGGCGATAGTTAATAATTTATTTATAACGATTAAATAGCTAAATGATTTATTTTATTTTATGTGGGGATGTTACAACATGGATGAAAATGTCCATGCCACTTTCCAAAACCTTGAAATTAATTAACTATTTAGTTGTTGTTGTGTTTTATGCATTGCCAACATACTTGAGGATAAAATGTGAGTTGGTGCATTCCTTGTCTAATTTGGATTAACCCAACCAACACTAATCCATATCCATCCACCTAGAAATGAAAACCATGTGGTATATTTCACCTTGGGGGTGCATAGATATGACAACTAATGATTTGGGTTACTAGATTTTGACTAGTGTTACATGATTTGATACTCACATTAGAAAAGGAAAGATTTAGCTCAAATAACTCATTAAAAATAAGGGTAAATCATCGAATTTAACAACATCACAACTTATCATCATGTGATGAGCATAATGCAAATGATTTTCATAAAAGGGAATGATAATAGGCTATATGATGAAGCAGAAACATAAAAATTAACACTTCTGATAGCAGTAAAGGCCTCAAAATTAAGGCCCAATCTCTCTCCCACACCTGAGAGTTTGCAAGTACTTATGCAATCTTGGGTGAATATCCAAAGCCACATCCAAAAAGGTCCTTGAAAATGGATGGAAAACTATGTTCCCAACACCTCCCCTAATTATCATAATACAAGGGTATATTTCAGATATCTCATCTCACTTGTCTCTTTAATATATTTTATTACATTTATAATATTTTTAAACCTAACTTAAATTTTATATCTATAGGTTATAAAGCACTACATATAATAGGTAAAAAAAACTAAGCAATTCATAATAAAACAAAACCCTTGTATAGTGGGAACCCAAGGATGATAAGGCACTTATTTTCTTAATGCCCCAATACCCATGTCCCTATTGTGAAAAAATTCCTTATCATGTACATATCAATCTTATATGACAATGATACATTTTAAAGAGTCCATGTTGTGTTCATTACCTTGATCATGGCATTTTAGCTCAAGAAACTCAAGTTAGTGTCCCTCAATTTCTTCCTCGACCATGGTCTAAAACTCAACCGTAGTTCACAAAGCTTTATATTATCCCAAGTGCATAAAACCCCATATCAATTTCCATATCCCACATTAAGAATGATGATATCCTATACAAGATATATTTTGTGGTTTGAGGCTTTATTCATTTCCCTTAGTACCTAGAGAATTCATATAGAGCCTAATGGCCTTATTTTCCTCCCATGCCCATTGGCAAGGCCTTAAGACCCATTTTTACAATCCAAGGCATTTTAGGAGCAACCCTATTCCAATTAAAGGCCAAATATCCTCATTTGCCAAACTTGCCCAATGAGGACCACCACTAGTATACATAGATAATATTTATTCAATATATGTATTGGTATATGTATTAGGTATAAGTATCAATATATATGTTAGAATATATGAGAATAATATGTGAGTATATATATTTATGTGCCTGTGTTGGTACATATACTAGTTATATGTGTCGGTACATATATCATTATATAGATTGATATATTGCTTGATGTACTTGTTTGTATATATATACTCACATATTATGTTGATATTTATACTAGTATGTGTACCAACAGACATTTAGTAATAGTATATATATTGAATTCATAATGTGTTGGTATACTAGCGGTTGTCGACATTGGGTAAACACAATACATAAACAGACTAAGAGATTAATACTTTAGTTTAGGGTTGTAAAATAATCCTAACTTGGTATATTTTAATTCTTTAATCATTATATCAATTCATCTATTAAGAAAATGTTATGTGGTTTTCCCTAATATGCTAGTAGTTATCCTTACACCATGGTTAGGGCCCTAATACAAATCCCCAACATGCCAAACCTCTAATAGTGTCCCTATTATACTTTTAGGACAAATATTTCATTTCTTGTGTTGTGGTCCTCATTTTGCACATTTTCCCAATGCGGAACAAAATTAGTATACTCAGATTATATATATATATATATTACGAACATAATATCAATATATCTATAGGTATACACATGGAAATATTTACCTAGTATATATCTACATAATATGTTTCTCTCATCTCCTTATGAAAGGATCACTTAGACCATTTGCTAAATTACAAGATATGTTCTTATTGATTTCCATTCTTATTGCTTTTTATAATAAGTCTAAGATATTTTTTAAGTCGATTCTTTTCGCTCAAATTCCTTCCAACAAAAAGTAAAATGCCATCTATAAATGGAAAGTGGGTTACCTCAATGGATTTCCTAACTTGTATATCTTGTATAATCAATTTCCCTTTGTTTCGATATCTAATCTACTAAGAATTTCCACAGCCAAGGGGAACAAAAATGGTGACTAGGGGCATCCATGCTTGTGATCCCTAAATTTCATGAAAAACCATTAGAGAGAGCCCTTTATTAACACTTCAAATTTTGCAAATTCCACACACCGCATAATTGAATTAATATATTGAAGTGATAAACCTATTTAAGGAAAAACTAATATGAGAAGGAACCTTTTCACTTTATGATGTTCCTTTGAGCGATCAATTTTCAAAACTATTATGGGTTATTTTATAGTTTTTATTGAATGAAACCACTCCTATGTTTCCAAACAACATCATGAATTTTATTATTAAAAATAAATCCAAATTGTGCTTCTAAAATGGAATTAGATAGTGTTTGTTTTAAAAAATAATCGGGTGGTCTTCGAGAAAATATTGTAGATAAGGTTGCAAAGGGATATTGTTATGAAATCATCAAAGGTGAAAGGTCATTCCTTTTTTAATTACTAATTGTTCTAAAATCCCCTAATATACTTCCATATCTTCTTCCTTTCTAAATCACCTATGAAAATTATCCTATAAGAAGTTCTAGAATCCCAAGAAGAATCCCACAATCAAGGCATCAAGGTGTGGAATTTTGGTCATCTGAAAAGTCCTAAGAATATATTTTATTTCTTCTAGTCCTATATCTTTGTAAATTCATTCATCCCATCATTAAAGAATATATGAAACAATATAACTATGTTCATAATCTCCATGATATTAGCTACATCATTCTCCTTAAACAAGGATTGGAAGTGTTGTTTACTTAGATAGGAAATATATTTAAAAGATGAGAGCTGTGAACCATATAGACTTATCAACTCCATAATATAGTTGAATTTCCTTCTACAGGAAACATCTTTTTGAAAAAACATCATATTAATATATTAAAAAAAAACCAATTTTGATGGATTTTAAATGTCCACTTATTTTCTTCTAGCTTTAGAAGGATTTTCTTTTACCTTAAAGGTATTTTAACCATTCATCCTCATTATCAATGAAAATACCATTATTATTTTCGTCAAAAAGTTCCTATGTCATTAAATCCACAACCTTCAAGTCTTCTTTGTATTCTTTTGCTTCTACCTTTTCCCAAACTACAACCACCTTCTTAACTCTAATCAAGTTGTTAGAGAATTGAAGAATTGTAGATTCACGAGTGAAAATTTTATACTTTATCCAATTGCTTAGAATTATATGTCTAAAGATTTCCTTCAAGAGCCAAGAGTGATTAAAATTAAATGGAAATGAGGCATTTTTATTCTCCACCTCAAAATAAAATAATGGTAAAATGGTTATGGTTCCCATCAAAACCTATGAAATGATTTTTATCTACAAATCTCCCCGGGGGTATTCTTAGAAATAAAAAAATGATTCAGTTTCTCCAAAAACCAACATTGCTGCTTTTGGAATTTCACCAAGTTGAAACAACCTTAATTGGTTCAACATCCATCAATATTAAGTCTTCAAATACGTGTGTGAAATGTTCTTCTAGTGGATTTGATCTACCATCCTCACCCTAGTATTCTCTTGAATTCAAGTAAGAAATAAGTCAACTCCTGCGATCACAAACTCAAAATTCATTGATATTTTAAATTGTTCTAGAATGTAACTAGTATTTATATGGAGTGTATAAGTGCACAAGTTTAAATAACTCATTTATGCTCTTATCTCTTCCTTCAACCACAATTCTTGAAATGAGACAGATAAAATTTGTAGCCTCAAATCTATCATTCTAACTAGTTACTAGACGATTAGAGAATCGTTGTGCATTCATATCACGCAAATATTTCTCCTTCAATATAGAGGAAATAAACTCAATTGATTTATTTCCCTCATACCTTTCATCTTGGAACATAATCTCATCCAACCTATACATAGAAATCAACATTATGAGTGACAAATTCAGTAGGAAAACCCCCTGTCCTACTAATGTTAAAGGAAAATGAGATCATGATGTGGAAAAATTCCTAGTGTTTTTCACTCTAATTATCCCTTGTATGGTCAATTATTTTCATACCTTTAAGTATCCAGAACTTGCATAACATTATTGAGTGACCACCCTTCATGAAACTCTAGAAATTCATTTGAAAACACAATAAAAAAATGACAATTTTTCAAACTACATTAATGAAATATCAATAGGTGTAAAAACTATTTGAAGCTTCCCCTCCCAACCTCTCCTTTAGGTGATAAGGACTCTTCATTAAAAAACATAGAGCTTTTGAATCGAAAAAAGAGACTCCTTCCCTTTGTATGCACCAATTGAAGTAGACTCCTTATAGGACTCCCTCTTTTTAGTTGACAAGTCTTGTCTTTACCTAGGGAGAGTTATTTTGATGCCAATCCCTTGAATGGGTGACATTCTTCCTTTTGGTTCTTCTTGATCCAATGGAGTTTAATCATTGAGGAAATCTCATTTTCTAATCCACCACTTCTTCTTAGGCTACCATTAAGGTCTTTAGATGATACACTCCCTCCACAAAGTGTATTCCCAATGATACATTGACCAATGAAATAATTCTATTAGTATAATGATTAAATTAGTAATGATTCCCCTTTAAAAAATCAATTTATGTTGAAAATATATCTATGATATCAACTTTAATGAGCACCTTATCCATTCATTTTTCAAAGGATTCCTAGAGATTTTCCTCAACCATAATGAAGCACCTAATGTTACCTACAATTATTTCTAAGACCGATTCATTCCATAATTATAGTGCTATCCGAAGGAGATGAATCCAAACATGTTGGATGATCATTAGTTCACAATGGGGGTCAAACCCTAGCTTCCAACTATGCAGTACTGAAGTGGAAGGTCTCTACAACTAGTCATTTTTAAAGATTATTGTATTATACTATGCTCTATTGAATTTGAAGGATATCCATCCCTTGACCATGAACTTATATTTGGGGGGATATCCAAGAATCTTTCACAATATTTCTTATAAGCAAAGTATTAGAGAGTCTTCTTTTACAAGTTTCTCAATAATATTGTTGATCAAGGGTTGGTTCATCAAGAATTTGACCCTACCCATAATACGTTAATTTTGAACACTTGTTTCACCTCATCCTTTCTATATATAATACACTTTTTTCCTTTTCTACATGTTAATGCATATTGGATTAACTTTATCTCTAAGATGCACACTTCATGATTTGACCTTAGTTCCATCACTAATAACACCTCCCGCACTCTTTCCACAACATCACTAGAGTTAAGGATTTTAAACTTCACAATATGATCTATACTCAAAATTATAGATATCAAAGGCTTAAGCACTTGTAGTACATTAATCCTTGTTTCATTGCCTTTATGGTTGGGTTGAGATGACCTTATCTCATGATCATTATAATTGATCAATAGAATGTCTAGCTTTATTACTAGCTTGCCATGTGTCACTATATGTCTAGGAATTCGAGGCATCACCTAATAGACCAGGCCCTCCTTAAAAGAAAGTGTGTTTCTCTAGATTTTAACAAAATAACTATGCATCAAAAAGATGAATAATAGGTTCCATGAGTCCCTCTTCCGATTGACTACCGTGTCTAGATTATGAGCCATGGATTTGATGATAGAGTAGGACAAAACTCTAGAGTTTATATGCCTAGAAAATAAATGATACAAAAACCGTAGGATGACCCATTACCTTTATTATAAGCCTCCAAATATATCCCTGAGTCTTTCATTCTTGAAATGACCACCACCATCTAATATAATATACCCATAAAATATAACGTAATAATTGATATAGTAATATATTTACTAACATATTAAAGCATATAACATATTATTTATTACTAATGCCACATATTGTATATCATTTGCTACATTAGTAATTCTTTGATTATATCTTTACTAAAGTCTCATAACATTTTAGCGATAATTTTAACATTGCCATTTTATTATTAACGAGACAACTATTTTAGTATTTTACAATTTCTTGGTTTACTTAGTAAATGTAAGTATATTTTATCCCAATCATATATTTTCTTTATTTATTTATCAAATCCATTACCTTATTCTTTAACTCTCTTAATGATGAAGCTTGATATTGATTTGAAATCTCAAGCCGACGGCCACCAATGTGGATAATTTAGAAGCCTTGCATTATAAAACAAATCACTTTGAAAATAAGAAAATGCATCCTTAAACAATAAATATTTTTAAAACTTGTGAAATTTTGGAAAAATAACATTTGGAAAAAGAATGTTGATACAACTAAGAAGCTTCTAAATGTCAAAAGAATACCTTGGAAATTTGTTGATTTTAGAGTATCACTTATTAAACAAAGAAAAAGATAAAAATAACCAATAAATATGATATTTCATCTCAAAAATCAAGAATTCTAAAAACTTCTCATCAAATAGGTATCTATATTTTTCTCAACTTTTATATCTAAATAATATATGTTTTTGCTGAGGATTTTTCATATATTCTTTTTTATATCAATTTTCATTTTTCAATTTACTTTCATTTAGTGAACTCAATTTTATTCATAGTTTCTAACTTAGCAAGAAATATTTTGACAAAATCATTGTATTTTCAAAAAAAATTATGATGATTTAAAAGTTCACTTTAATCTAGTTTATGTTTATGTAATTTTATTCTTCCTTTCTAATTTAGCCAGAAATATTTTGACAAGATTCTTATGTTAAAAAAAAAAGTTAGTTATGATAACATAAAAGGTTACTTTAATGTGGCAAGAATATTTTGACAAAATTCTTGTATTTAAAAAAAATAGTTATGACAACATAATAGTTCATTTTAATCTTGTTTTTGTCTATGTATGTTGGCAATAATGTTTATGTATTTATAATGAAAAGTTACAAATATTTATATATTATTTTTTATTCAAAAACATTTTAAAAAAGTTTACATAATCTATATAAAATACTAAAAAATTAATTAAATAAAAGCTAAACTATAATTAAAAAAGGAGTACAACATTTTAAAAGAAAATCATTATTAATATTATTGTAAATATTTTCCTATAATATTAAAATTTTAATTAACTAATTTATTTATTTTTAAAAAAAATTGAATATATAATACACACTTCATAATTTTTAAGCATTAATTATATATAGACTATTTATTTTGGATTAAGGCTTTGAGAATTTTAATTTAATTATCAATAATCATTAGGTGTGAATGGTAGAGATTTAATGTTCATAAAATATGCATAAATTTTTATAGTAGTATACACAAATTATTTTTTAAAATTTATCTCCAAAGTAGTTATGTTCTTTTCACTTTCCTAATTAAATTGATCAATTAAAAAAATGGCATATGAACAAGTATCATGTGGAGTGAGTTATGGTTTTTTAGGCATGTGGTATTGATAACCCACGGTATTGTAACAAAGTCTATTTACAAATTAAAAATATCTACTATAAAGTGGAGGTAAATCTCCATGATAAAGAGTCTTGTTCCTATATTTTTTAAATCTATATGTTAACATACATATTAATTTATTTATAATTAATAACCAATAATAATAATTTAAAATAAAGTTATAATTTATTTAGGTTTTATTTATTTATTTATTTTTAACAATGTGAGATGTATCATGGAGTAATTGTTATAAAGCAAGGTTTTTGATGCTTATTATGGATTCATATCTATCTCCACGATTTAATTGATATGGTTGAGATAGTAATATATCCAAATTCATATGTCAACTTATATCCTATTAATTTCGAACTTAATATATAGAAGTTATACTTAATAGTATCTGTGTTACTCACAAAGTCAACTTTTTTGTAAAATAAAAAAGGTTAAAGATATGGTAACAAAAAAAACATAAAATGATAAAAAAATGTTATATGTTTTTTCAAATGTAGTACTTTAATTTTAAATATATTCGTCCATAGTATTTTTTTGCACAAGTATTAACTAGCACAACCACATTAATAAAGTGCTTGATATATTTTCACAAATTTCATTTTCCATATGTCAATTAACATATGAAAAGTAGAAAATGACACTAATGGGTGTATATCAACTACTTTATTAATGTGATTGTGCTAATTGAAGACTAACATGTTTGAGTAAGATTAGTAAACCATAATTAACTATAATTGAATATAATCAAGCTATACTTAATGACCATTGACCATAATTAACTACAACTAATAAAAACTAAACTATAACAAATTAAGATTGATTATCATTGACTATAATTAACTATACTTAATAAAAATAAATTATAATTAATAAACACTTTTATCTAAATTAATATAGCAACATCTTTCTTATTGACTTTATTAATTTAATAGTATAGTATATAAAAATAATTAAAAAAATATAGTTAATATTACCAAAGTCATTAGCAAAGTTAATCCTCTTATGCAAATACAAAAATCAATAAAGTTAAAAACATGATAACTAAAAAAAGTGCATTTTTAAATGAGTGCACATTAATTTTTATATATACATTCAAAATATATTTTATTTCTTAATGTTAAGCTTGACCTTTCAGCACAATTATCAACAATGTTAAAAACACAATAATGAACTAAATAATGATTAATGTTTTGACATGTTTTAAATCGCCTCATGGAACCTTTTGTGAGCCGAGGTATCTCATTTGGTTGGTACTCGGTTCATGTGGTACTGCGTACAAAGTATGAAGATAAAGGAGAGACCATGTGCCTGTTACGCGAAGCTGATGTGAATTTATAATAAATAGAAATAAATAACACATTTATAATGACATGGACTTCCGTGCTCTTACAAAATTCACATCGATTTCGTTAATGCCAGAATATGTATTTTCATTTGTATAAACATTGTTGAAAACCACATTTAAAAATTCCAGTATTAAAATACTCATCGATACAAGGAATCCCAAGGGCATTGTTGCTCTAATAATTCAAACACGAAAATATGTCCAAATATTTACGACGGGAATAATCGCAAGTAACATGCTTGTTTAGGGACAAGCTGACAGAAGTAGATCGAATCAAATATCATAAGCGGCGGTAAGCGGCATGCTTGTTCATAGAATATAGCAAGGGACCAGAGTAGAAAATGCCCATTCGTGTCAATGGAAGCGACCAACCAATGGAAGCTAATGTGGTGATGCCGTCTAAACCTAATTAAATATATATGTTATGAATTTTATAATGCTCTATAAATATAAGTTAATACTAGGTTTTTATTTTTTTTCTTCACTACTCGTTTACAGATATTCATGGTCAGTGGGTCTGCTACGTCCCAGCTCTAACAATGCTGGGGTGGACCCCACCCAAAGGAGGTCACACCCCTCGGCCTATTTATTGCCATGACCCCAAGAGCTTTCGTGTTTCGACCTTGTGACCTCCCATTGGGGAGGCCCCGGCTTGACCGCACATTGGGGAGGCCCCGGCTTCACGGATTGAGCTAACCCTTGGGGCTATACTAGGTTTCTATTATAAAGTCTTCATTAAGCATATATTTTGAATAGTTGGAAAAAAGTGTCATAGGCATAATTTATTTTATTTTATTTTTTGGATGGTTGAATACTTTGTTTTCTAGAACATTATGAATGTTGTGAGGGTGCTAGCCTGGAGTTTATTTATTTTTCATACAAAATATTTATTTGATTTTGAGAATGATTTCGGCAAAATCACATAGAGAATCATTTGAGAAATGATTCTCTGTGTGATTTTGCCGAAATCAAATGATTCTCTATATGATTTTGCCAAAATAATTCTCACAATCATAGTATGGATCACAGAATTCTAAACTCTTTAAAATATTTATTTGTTTTTTAAAAATAATGAGGATACATTGAAATGGGAGAATTTGCTTTTCTTCAAATAAATTAGGGCACTCACTCAAAGTTGATGGTAAAAATAAGAACACATGACATGCATTCCTATTTATATAGCCTTGGTGCTCCCCAAACCACCATGTTAGCTTAGATTTTTCAATTTGCATGTATTGTTAATAGTGTGGAGTTGCTTCTAAAAGCATGTGCATGTTCCTAAAAGTGCATGTTCATTATTATGAACACAAGTATATTTCTAAAACATATAGACACTTTTAAAAGTGCATGAGTGCTAAGTTTTTATGACTAAAAAATTTGCCTAAACTATACCCATATCAATGTCATTAGATGATTTGAGCATTAAGTCTTGGTACTACTCTCCTTAACATGGTAAGGGAAGGAAATTAGGCCTTAGCTCGTTGCTTCCAAGTATTGAAGTCCCTAGTCTAGCACTTGAAACACAACACTTAACATGAAGTGGGGCATCCTTCTCTTCGAAGTAGGATACTTACAATATTAGGGTAATTTAATCACGAGTTATAGACCCTTGACATGGTCATAGGATGAAATTTAGTGATTAGACCCTAAAATAATATTTTCTAGAATACATGCCTATAAAATACACCTCAAACCACCACACAAGAGTTCTTGAGGTTATCCGTTTCTTTGGTTGGGGACATGAGTGCCATTAGGTGATCTTTGATACTAAGTACATCATTCATTGTTCCCTAGACATGTTTGAATGAGGAAACCTAAGCATTATAACATAAAAGAATCCTCTAAGAACCAACGTTCAAGCATGACACCTTCATTCACTAAACATGAATTCTTAAGAATATCCTCACTATTAGAGGAGGGATATTGATGATATTATGAAGTTTTTTGAACTAAGTGTAGGTGTCATTGTCTTAGATATGGTTAGGGTGGAACCCAAGACTTAGGCAATAAATGAATATTATAGGAATTAAGATGAAAGAAAAACACATGGCCTCCAATAAGGATATTTGGCGTCCAAGTGGAGTTATATGGACCATTACAATTTTTGTGCAAACTTTATGGGTAGGATTCCTCAAAATGGTTGCACCTTTCAAAGAATTCCAAGCTACTTTTTCTTGGTCTTATGGGAACAAGATATCTAGATATGCCCAAACTTATTTTCCCTTATTACTCAACCTCAAACTATTTTATCTCTTCAACCCTTGGGAGAATTTCTAAGTGCCATATATAGTTCGCAAGGTCTCCTAGAGGACTATGCCACTATGCACTTTGCAAGAACACATAAATTGATGTTTTGCAAACTAAAGGGCCTTCAAAGATAGGCCCTTAAGTCATGTATTCATGATGCAGGAGCATTCAGCCAAAGGGAAATTATTGTAAATAATAGACATAGGGGGTCATGCATTTGTGGAATTAGTTTCCTAAATTCCAAGTCAGTTTAATATTTAGGCTTTTAAGTAGATATTCTCAAAATAAATAAATAAAACTAGGAGAGATTTTAGGCATAAAAGGAATGGATGTGGATCATTAAGTGATAAGGAAGCTTTTCTATTTTATAACAGGGAAAAAGATGGAATAAAGCCTCAAGATGATTTTTTCCATATGTATGCATTGCATGTAGAGTTTTAGAGCTTTTACTTGAGTGATTTTAGGATTTTTTTAGATCATGCTAAGTTTTATAAATTATGAAGCCTCAAAGGCATTGAAAATCAGAGAGAGGGAGTGAGAGTGAGGATGAAGAATGAGAAGCCATGAATAGGCCATGATTTCTCTTGTAAATATTTTATTTCTTAATTAATTAGTTCAGTGATTTTGTGTGCATATGTATTGTCTAGAATCTCAGAAATTATATGGTTCGATTTATGGATTGGTGTATATTTTTCTATAATTGAGATTTGTATTGTTGAGGCGTGGTTGAATTACAGTTACATGCAGATAACAATCTGGCCAAGAGCTCCAAACAAAATACGGTGGCTATTGAATAAAAAGCGTGGTAAATAGAAGGCGACTAAGGAATTAATTTGTGTTGTGTTGTGTTGAATTACAGAGATATCGTGTGAAAAACATTTTTATATGAAGTGAAGTTATAGCGTTAAATGTTGAGATGCATGTTTATAAGCACATTGGTGAAATATTCTAGGTTTTGCAGGGTTGACCTTGCATCAGGTGGTATCAGAGCCAATGTTTTTTTTAGAAGTGAAGTGTGGTGAATAATTGAAAGGAAGATCATAATTTTTTTATCTGATATGTAGCATACACAATTGCAAGTGAACAGGATTGCAGAAGTGGAAAGAAGACAAGATCTTAGAGGTGAGATGATTTTTTGAAATTTATGATTTAAGTTTATGGTTGAAGAGAAGGTGGCAGTGAACTTGGCATTCAGCTAAAGACTGGATAAGGAGGACAAGTGCAGTGCCCTGAAGAGGAAAAGTGAGTTGAGGAGATAGCCTAGAGAGAGAGCAGAGGAGTGCTCAAGAGGTTCCAGAGGCAGTGAACCAAGTACTTACCAAAATACCAGATCTGGAGGGAAGGATTGGTGAGGTAAGTTGCAGCAAGAGAGATTGCTATTGCAGACGCTAGTACAACTCATGGTGAGTGAGAAACGCATGAGGAAGCATTCTGCCAGAAGCAGAGGAAGTTTTTATAGAGGAGGAAGAGGCTCAGGGAAATGCCACAGAGATGAGATGACTGAAGGAGTTCGAGAAAGACAGATTGCAGAAATAAAGGCACAGTTGCAAGTACTAGAAGAATGGCTACAAGAGCAGAGAAATTAGAAAGGAAAATGGATCTTTCCACTGAAGAGAAAGAAAGTGATTTGGCGACAATTGCAAAGGAGGTTGAGGAAAATTTTGATTGCCTTGTTGAAAAAGGGACTTAGAGTTCTTGTGCCAGAGATGAAATTTGAAGATTCCACATGCAGATCTCATCAAAGGGAAGTGTTGAAGGAAGCAGTCAACACTAAAAAGTCTTGCAGTTTTAAAACTAATGATTTGTGTGTGTTTGCAGGTGCAGAGGAGGTTTCCGTTGATAAAACAGAGGAGGAGATCATTGATGATTTCTTGAGTTATTGGGTAGATCCAGATCAGCTGGATAATGTGAACTCTTGTGTTTGTATAGCTGACAATTGTGATGTGATTACAGGTGCTGAGGAGGATGTGCCATCTTGTGAAACTATTACAACACAAGAGGAAGTTCTTGTGGATGTTGAAGAAGAGAATCAGTCTGAAGCGCAGATAAGGGAAGTAATTGTTGAACATTTTGTACAAACTGAAAGCTTATGTATTAATGCATGTGATGATGATATGCTTCAGCGATGCTACAGAGAAATTGCATTGTTAGAATATTTGTTGGAGAATCCACAGTATGACAGGGAGATTACAGAAGAAAGAGTTCAGTGCAGTGAACAAGAGAAAAAGGACATCATGGAAGCAAATGATATGAGAGGAAGACTGGTCCACAGTGTTGAGAATTCTTCAGAGGATTCTTTGGGAAGTTTGGATCAGCATACTGATATGCTGATAGTGGAGGAGCATTCAGAACAGTGTATTGAAATGTTGGCAAAGGAGTACAAGGCACTGATGCCTTATATTTTTTATTCTAACAATTGTTTTGTGAGTACAGGTTTTAATGAAGATGCCGGAGAAAATCTGTTAGACAAAGAAATTGAACTGATGAGGCGGATGATGGTGAAAGAATCCCGGAAGAGACCAGCAGCATTGAAACAAAGGAGAAGCAGCAAAAGAAAGACAACAGAAGATTGCGAGAGCACAGCCATTAGAGTGATGCAGCATAAAATATGGAAACCTGGAGAAAAGAAGTAAGCAACGGCAGATGAGGACTTGCAGAACAAAGTGTGGGATCCAGGGAAACATAGATCTGAACACATGATCAGGAGATCATGAAATTTTTCTACATTGGGAGTCTGATGTGGGAGCATTCAGCCAAAGGGAAATTATTGTAAATAATAGACATAAGGGGTCATGCATTTGTGGAATTAGTTTCCTAAATTCCAAGTCAGTTTAGTATTTAGGCATTTAAGTAGATATTATCGAAATAAATAAATAAAACTAGGAGAGCTTTTAGGCATAAAAGGAATGGATGTGGATCATTAAGTGATAAGGAAGCTTTTCTATTTTATAACAGGGAAAAAGATGGAATAAAGCCTCAAGATGCTTTTTTCCATATGTATGCATTGCATGTAGAGTTTTAGAGCTTTTAGTTGAGTGATTTTAGGATTTTTTTAGATCATGCTAAGTTTTATAAATTATGAAGTCTCAAAGGCATTGAAAATCAGAGAGAGAGAGTGAGAGTGAGGATGAAGAATGAGAAGCCATGAATAGGCCATGATTTCTCTTGTAAATATTTTATTTCTTAATTAATTAGTTCAGTGATTTTGTGTGCATATGTATTGTCTAGAATCTCAGAAATTATATGGTTCGATTTATGGATTGGTGTATATTTTTCTATAATTGAGTTTTGTATTGTTGAGGCGTGGTTGAATTACACTTAAATGCAGATAACAATCTGGCCAAGAGCTCCAAACAAAATACGGTGGTTATTGAATAAAACGCGTGGTAAATAGAAGGCGACTAAGGAATTAATTTGTGTTGTGTTGAATTACAGAGATATCGTGTGAAAAACATTTTTATATGAAGTGAAGTTATAGCGTTAAATGTTGAGATGCATGTTTATAAGCACATTGGTGAAAGATTCTGGGTTTTGCAGGGTTGACCTTGCATCAATTCAACAACCTACAATCACTACAATACTCTACATATGCAAAACACATTAGTAACCATAGCAGAAACAACCTTCCCCCACATCAATGACCAAGTTGACATTAATGAAATCATTATGCAATATGTTCAACAATATCTAAGTCAACAATAATTTCACAATCTAACCTAATATGGAATTCAACATCTCCATGTTGTGATGTAACATAATATTAAAGGCATCCATTTCATGTCTCTATATTATATAACATTCAACTCAATTTCTTAAGTTGACAATATGATATAAATTTGATTTTAATTTCCTAATTTATTCTTCTTTAAATATCATTAAGTCAATTATTCTTGCTAAAAAATATTCATATTATGTAAGGTCCCTATAATACTAGTATAACCCCATCTTGTTATTGTTATGCACCATAGAACCTCCCTAACATATTCAATTACAATCCACCAAAAACAATTATAATAAGCTATAATCAATTTTAATCAAAATAGTCCATTCTCATCCATAAACATCCATCACAATCAATAACATATTATTATAATATTTAAACCACTACCATAATGAAAAGCTAATGAAATAAACCTTTTCACTATAGTGAAAAGTCTGTGAACCTGAAAAGTACTCAAAGATAAAGAGATAGTACCTAAACACATAACATATGAACATTGTAGGGCAAATCTTAAACATGAAGGCTTGCAAGGCGAGGTCCGGACCAAATGAAAGTGACCCTTTCCAATATGTCCATGGAATACATTGGAACGGTAGTTAAAAAGGCTTTTGCTTACATATATCAAGAACGGAATGAGACGCTTTCATTTTAGGGTTTGGCATGTGCAAAGCGGCATCCACGATAACCTGTTTCAAGATCTCTGCCTTCATTGGGGCCCTAGTCTGAACACAGAGGCGGTGCACATGTTACCATATGAAGGCCAAAAGAATTCGACAAAAGTGGGGAAAGATACAGTATAATATGCCTACCTTTATCAATACGCTATTGATGAAACAACTATCCACAGCTTTGATATTGGCACTATGAAAATCCATCCGCAGTTGAAGAGATTCAAGGGTCTTTGTCAATCGCTGCAACACTCTGGCCTCCCTCTTGCAACGGATTTCGATATGAAACATTTTCTCCTTAACCTCCTTCACATGAAGACCCTGAAACAAAATGTCACAATACATGTGGCTATTTTCACTTTTTTCAGGACCACTCTTATGTCTATTATAAATTTAGAGAATTTCCTAAAATTTGATGAAAAACAGTCAGATCAAACAATTGACCTAGTTGCTGTTGGTCCATCTAAAAAGTAAATATGTTTGTACTGATTAAAAATACTTTAGATAATACTATCTTCTCTGCTTAAATGAAAACATTATAACATTATCTTATATATATCTTAGCTCTTGATCTATACTCTCTTGAGTATAAAGAATATCAAAACCTTAGCAATCCTCCTGCTAAGGCCTGATAAAATCTCAATTTAAAATGAATATATACTTGTATGTCAAGAGGAGGATTATATACTTGAAGCATGTTTGAGCGAATATCATATTTATCATATTCAGTTTCAGCCTTTTTCTGTCTCACATCCTCATCATCGCCATACCCACATCCTTCTTTTTCAGATGCCTGCTTTACGTTGTTGTTCATGTCGTATGTATCAAAAGTGTTTTGTACTGTAGCAGAGAGTGCATTGTTGTTATGATCAGTCTTGCTTTTCTCTGATTGTAGAAGTGCGATATCAGCTCGAACATCTTTAAGTTGTTTCTGCAGCTGCTGAACATACCCAATTACTCCCATCATGATGGATTCTTTATCTTTCTTCTGCATATACATAGAAGAGGATTCATTATACGTATAAACCATGCAAGGAAATCCATATAGATAATTTTTGTCAGAGTAATTTGGAAAGTGATAAAGAAGAACCGGTAGTTATAGTGTTAGAGAAATTCGAGTAAGAAAGGTAAATTATTTATCATGCTAACGCTGCTATTTTAAAGTTTTAGAAACTAGTTCACCTTAATGGTTTTTGGGAGGGATGAAGATAAACCGGAGAGCATGTGCCTGTTACGCGAAGCTGATTTTGGGGCGTCCATGTTCGGTCCAGCTAAAACCTAAACCCTATATTGCTATGTGTTGGAAACCACAACTCGCTGAATTAATGATGAATAATCTTAAAACATTACCGCCGAAATTAATCCCTTTAATAGATTTTTCGACCAGCATGCTTCATGGTGGAGATCATTTTATATTACAATTGACAAAACAAAGCTTCTAGAATCAAATTGCAATGAACCTTAATAGCAATGAGCATACTAGGTTGATAGTTGACCACATTATCCTAGTGCAGATTCTCGTTATGCATACTGCAATTGTCTGTATATGTATTTCCTTCTCTGGCCACGTTAAATTTTATTATTCTATACATAGTTGACTAGTTGTAAAATTTAGAAGTAATACATTTAAATCATATATTTATAATTACATAGGCTTCCGTGCTCTTACAATATTCAAATAGGTTTTCTTTTCCATAAACATAATTGAAAACCACATTTAAAATTTCAGTATTCAAATACTCACCCAGCCATACGAGGAAGCGTAAGTGGCATGCTTGCTTCTCCACATTCGGACAGAAGTAGATACAATCAAATATTATAAGGGGCATGCTTGCTTCTCCACATTCGGACAGAAGCAGATACAATCAAATACTATAAGCGGCATGCTTAATGCTGGTTTTCTATCTCGAATGTTTGCAATTGTTTTTTCTTATTTTTAATATAATTTTATTAGGAGGAATAAAATATGCAGATATATTTTCCCAACAACAATATTTACAACCATAAACATTATATATAAATTAAATGGGTAAACATCTATAAATATCAAAATTATTCATCATTTTCCAAAAATATGGAGATTCTTAATGTATAAATATCATGGATTAATACCATAATTTTTTAATACATATTTCAAAAATACTATAAATTATGTTTATATAAGACTAACATTTTTTTAATTAATCAATTTAATAAAAGTGTACCAAAAAAAATTACTTTGGACATAAATGTCAACTTTTGATTTTTTATTAATACGAAGAATATTATATAATATTCCTTAGAGATTAAATCTTTATTATTCACAATGACATTATAATTCTATAAAGGAGTAGTGAGTAGTGGAGTTATGAAGTTGGCGAAAAAAGTTTGTGGCCAAATCTTGATTTCTGTTGTTTAAAGTGGTCCGTTGACTGCATATATGAATTCAATAGCCTAAAAAATGTTAGGAGCACTTCCATTGTGAAAAATTCACCCATCAAATTTGTGATTTCAATGAATCCGTTTGAAATTCCAAACAAATTAGATTTGAAAATGAACTAAAAAACTTTCTAAAAAATAGTAATTAAAAACTACTCATTCTAAAAATAATATTCCAAAATAAACTTACTAAAAAAATATAATTATTAAATTTCAAAATCTCATTTAAAAAATCAAATAACTCAAAAACATTCTAAATAATTCATATATATTTCATAATTTCTACCTGAAACAATAATTTAGTTAAAAAAATATATCCATAAATTATATTATTTTCAAAAAACCAATTTAATATTATATATAAAATAAACTTAACCTGTTTAAAAAAAACATTTTTATAAAACATTTTTACTAAAAAATTTATTAGGAAAATGAAAAATTAGAATAGTTAGAATCCATACTTTTTGGTCATCTTGTCATGAACCACTACTCTAAATTATATGTATCTCAATTTTAATCAAAGCATCTTTTTCCAAAAATAATATTTTCAGCATCGTTTTCGGATGAAACATGTAGCTAGTTATTTAAGCCTTTGTACCTTTCTCATCTCCCTGATGGTAAGCATAGAATTGACCAAATATTTGCATATGAGGAACCCTTTTTCTCTGGCCAAAAGGGATCACAAGCATAGCATTGCCCAAATACTTGGCTAACACGAACCCTTTTTATCTAGCTAAAAGGCAGAAATTATGTACCATTAGCTTTATGTAATTATTGGCTCCATTGTGACGCAGACAATTTTTTATCTTTTTTCCTTTCATCCCACGCGTCTTAGCGTTTCGAGCTTACCTCTCTAATTGTGCTTAGTACATAGCATTCAGGCATGCCTCCTTTACATCGAAACCCCATGCGTCCTTTGCATCGAAACCCCATATCCTTGTCAAAGCATGTACATTAACAATTTTCACTGGGTTTTTTATTTAATTTTCAGGTATTTCGTTTTAGTTTTAGATTTAATTGCTCTAGAATTTGGTTATTGAAATTATAAGCTTAATTGGTAAATTTTTCATAATTAAAGTGTTTTAGTGATTTTTGAGGGTATTAAATTTATTTATACAGTAAAAAATAATAATTTAAATTACACCAATTAAAATTTTGCTTTTTTAAATATCATTCTAACTAAAAAAGTTTAAAAACTCAAAAAAATCACAATTAAAAACTACTCCATTTTAATTCGCTAAAGTTCAATTATGCGACTTTTTCACGCTTGAATTATCGTCCAAACCCTATGAAGGCCCTAATTTGCTGGTCCTTCACAATCCACCTAGGTCAACATATGATTTCTCTCACTAACCACCCAGGTTAACATGTGATTCCTTATTAAAAGAGACTAGAAAAAAAAAGTAAATATGAAAAACAATTCTCACTAACCTAGATCAACATGTGATTCCTATTAAAGAAAGTCCAAGGAACATCCATATTCACTATCTTTACAACAATCTACTAGGAGGGAGGGTTGTCATACTTAATTATGGAAAATTCTTTAAGATACTAGGCCCTTAAATTACACATTGAAGTGCCAGAATTTGCTTTTTCTTCAATCAAATTAGGGTAGTCACATAAAGTTGATTTTGGAAAAGTGGTAATGGGACGTGCACAAACATAAGAACATGACATGCATTCCTAATTTTATAATTTTGGTGCTCAATTTTCAAGAATTTACACGTGTACTTAATAGTGCGTGCTTGTTTCTAAAAGCATGTGTACGTTCTTAAAAATGCACTCGCATTATTAGGAACAAGTATGTTTTAAAAACATGTGTACAGAGTGATTAGCTTTTATGATGGAAGTCTTGCCTAATGTATACCCTTGATTATGGGGATATCAATGTCATTAGATGATTTGAGCATTAAGTCTTGATACTATTGTCCTTAGCATAGGCAAGGAAACTTGGGCCTTATGAGCTATTCAATTTAATAAATTTTTTATTAAAGCATGGATTAATTTGGTTTAAAATTATGATTTGCACTATGACTTATTCTGATTTTATCATGACTTGAATTGAATCAAAGCTTTAGGATTAACCTTGGGAATAACCTTGTTGATGAGGTATGTCTTGAATTGGTTTGGAATTTTACTATGATGAATCTCATAAAACTTAAATGTTTATGGTGTAGGAAAATCATGAAACAACCAACACTTAGGATTAACCTTAGGAATAAACTTGTTGATGAGGTATGTTTTGAATTGGTTTGGAATTTTACTATGATGAATCTCATAAAACGTACATGTTTATAGTGTAGGAAAATCATGAAACAACCAACACAAGCATTAAAAGTTGATTCTAAGCAAACAATAGTAGTTTGAGGATATAAGAGTGTACAATAACACATTGGAGTGGAAGAATTCAAGAATAGGGTTGTTGTCATGACACTCAAACTCAGTTGTATGCATTGATTACCATTAACTATGTCATGAATATTGTGACTGTTTTAAGGTAGGAAAGTGTCTTGTTTATGAAGACTATTTTTTATGCAAGGAAGCCTTGCTAGGGGATGGATCGCCCGCGACACTCAGAAGTAGAGAATGGGATCCATGAACTTAGAAGGTGAGTGATTGCATGGAAGAGGAACTAGATCACCCGAGGTAATGGGAAGCAAAGAAGGGGCTACCAAAACATGAAAATAAATTGGTTTTGAAGAGTCATGGACATGCCAATTGGGATCTAAGGTACATTGGCGTGTTTCGAGAAGAAATGATCTGAGACTATTCTCTAAAGAAGTGTTGAGTGCAATGGACATTGTTGCTGGACATTGGAGGAAGGAAGTACTTTAGACAATAAGAAATCAACTAGGATGAGGTGCATTAAAAGCACAGTGAACTGGACATAGCCACTTGAGAAAAGGTTGATCAAATGAGGGTGTCTGACCCATTTTTCTTTACTGATCAAGAAATTGCAAATGTAAATGTAGAAGAGTTGTGTATACAAAAATCATGTAAATAGTGTGTGGTCATGCATAAAACACCGAGGATAGTGTTCCTCTCAAGGTGGGGTTTGCAACAACCCTTTTTACTAACCCCTCTTGTAAATGTCACTATGAGTTGTAATTCATGTAATGATGGAAAATGTTCTCCATGCTAAAACACCTTTAAGAACTGCTCCAAAACATTTATTGATCCAAATAACTAAAAACTTGAACCTACAAAAATTTCCTTTAAATTTTCCTAAATCAACAAGTAGAGGTCACCATTGGATCAAGAATGTCGAAAAACCCCTAGGTAGACTCTTCTTGAGCTCCAAAAGGACAAAAACTCCCAAAGATATACTCTCCAAGCTCTACATGTAGTTTTTGTTGTTATTCGTCTTACAAATGAGACTAATAGTTTAACCATCCTACAAATCCTCTCCTTTTTTAGCTATAGAGGCGATGATTTTTCCTCCAACGGTGCAATTTATTGGACAATTAAATTTCCCAATAAACTATGTGCATAAAAATCCAGGCCACATGGGCCATGTGGCCGTAGGCTAGACCTTAAGGTCAACCCTCACTGGCTTAACACCTTAAATGTCAGGCTCGTGGTCATGTTTTCCCATAGGGCCAAGGGTTGGGCCAACGGCTCATCCTTCCCACCAGGCTCCTCGTCTTTGTGCTCTAGGTCATATGGTTATGAAGAAACTAGGGGTTGCCCCCCTCTGTAAGTGCCCTTCGTCGAGCACCTGGCCATAGTTCCAAGTAGGCTCATATTTCTGTGGGCTAGGGCCTTAACTTGAGCCTCATCCTATTAGTGCATTTTTAATCTAGGTGCAGTTCTGTGGGAGCATCGTGACCTTGGGTTGGGCTATACCCTAGCCCCCACTCTACTACGCCTTCCATCGAGGTCCTATGGAAAGTATGGTGGCGAGGGGCTAAGGCTAGTTCCCAGACCTCATTCCTTTTGTGCTATGGTCATATGCTTTCGTTGTGATCGGGGGCTGGGGCTGGCAACGTGACCCCTTTTCCCAAGTGAGAGACATTCTAAACATCATATATGGTTTTCTCCATAATAATAATAAGCCACAGTGTGAGCCTAGAGGTAAGCCACTACATTTCTGAACATGAGGTCAAGGGTTCAAGTCCCGTCAGGCCTTTGGCCGACCATACCAAAATTTTGATCCATGCACAGGGTGCCACATTGCAGCTTGTGATTGGGCCACGTGGCACCTTCCCATTGGTCCACTCAATCATTCACGAACATCTCAAAGATGACTCAATACCGATGAACTATAACATGCCAAGTGTCAACATCAGGTTGGTCCATACCTGCACAGTCACCTTTCTCACTCACTTGTACGGTCACCCAGTTAGCTGCCTAGTCAATAGACCTGCTCAATTTTTACTTGTTGGAACAAACAATCTGAACACGATAACTTGAGCATAGGGTGTCACATTGAGATGAAATGAATGTCGTTGTATTCATAACAACGATCACTTTAACTTGACACTGGTTTCAAGAGCTTTTTGGCACTTTCATTTTTTAGCTAAAATTTGATAACTTGATCACACCTCCCCACTAGGAAATTTTGGACTCCAAAAGTTTACTTCTCCTAGTAAATAAAATAAGTTTGAAACTCAAAATCACCCAAAAACTGAATCCAAAATTCTAACTTTTCAATTGGTGTCCTTCAAGCCCCAATCAATTCACTTCACCTATGTTCTTCATGAAGATTTACTTTCATGTTAAGAATTGAGCCAAAATTTTTATGCTTGATGTAGGAACAAAACACTAATGAGTGGAATATGAACATTCTCTTTCATCTCAACTTTACATGGCTAAAAAATAACTTCATATTGAAGTTCAATTGTTAAATAAAAACTTGACTCCATCTTGAAAATGAGAAGCAACATAAAAATTTCTTTACCATCCTCAAACTAAGCTTGTACACAAAAGTATATTGCTACAAAATTTTCAATGACATAATTGGATTTTCCTACAAAAACATAGTCAACTTGTACAATCTTAAACAAAGATTTTATTCACAAGAAGTTTCTTCTTGGATACTTGCATGAGTGAGCACATGACAAATTTGGATGACAACTAGTATATTCCAAAAGTCTTTAAACATATGGACTTATAAACAAGCCAAAACATAACATCAATGAAAAACACATAGTTGATGGACATAGTGGCTATTATTGTTCACTCTACAAAACTACCCAAATAGGTAAACGATAGGAAGTAATTACAAATTTACAAAGCAACTTTACAAACACTCTACCCAATCTCTTCCTCTCCTAGGCTTATGGGTTCCCTTTTTCATCAACTTTGGACATAAGGTTGCTTTAGGATTTGTTATGCTCTTAACCTGCAAATGATACCCAAATACAGAATATGCGAAGAAAAGATACCCAGAACACAGAATAGCAATGATTTTATTATTCAGGGAGTAATGTTCACTTGCCTCTTCGAGGGGGCAACCTCCAATAGAGCAGAGCTCGATTACAAAATAAGACACGATGCTCCTCGCAGGGAGTCTCTATCCTTTATATATGACTCATACATGCAATACCAC
>APFE030407245.1:0-17219 GCA_000404065.3 Pinus taeda | reverse complement strand
TTATATATAATATATAAAAAAAAGATAAAGAAAATTTGTTTTAATAAAAAAATATTAAATAAATTTAATTTAATTGTAGAAATAAATTGTACTTTATATTGTTTTATATTAAAAAATAAATTTTGTAAAGATGTTTTTGTG
This sequence comes from Pinus taeda, assembly GCA_000404065.3. Classification (NCBI taxonomy): domain Eukaryota; kingdom Viridiplantae; phylum Streptophyta; class Pinopsida; order Pinales; family Pinaceae; genus Pinus; species Pinus taeda. The sequence continues at coordinate 17,078 of APFE030407245.1, read as the reverse complement.
TTTAATTAAATTCTAATCTTCAAAATTGAAATTGTCATGTTAATTTGTTTACGTGATTCTTTTGGAGATGAGTCTACTATCATTTAAAAGATACTATAGTAAAGAGTTATATATATTTAATATATGGTATAATGATTTATTGGTTTATATAAATAATTTTATAAATTTAACATAAAAATTGTTTACTGTATTCCTTTGGAGATGATTTTGATATTATTTAAAAAAACTACTATATAAGACTTATATTTTATATATTCTTAATATATATGGGATAATTATTCATTCTTTTAATACATATAATTTATAGATTAATAATAAAAGTAAATAAACAAGATAAAAATAAAACATTGTCAGATTACTTTGTTCAGTGGAGATTTATTTATATAATTTTGTATTTTATTAGATAATGTTGTTGTCTTTGTTTTATTTATTTTATTAATAATGAATAATAAGTAATATCTATTTTTAAGGTCACAACCAAGCCAGTTTAGAGGACAAGGGACCCACCTCCACGCAAGCTCATGTTTTGAACCTATGACCTTTTAGGAGGAAACACATGCTCTTAACCATTAAGTCCACTCGAGCTATATTATAAAAGTACTAGCGTTAGCTTTGTTTATCATCATTAGTGTAACAACAAAGTTAACTTACCATTTACAAATTAAAATAAAAAAAATAATTACTCTATAAAAATGCCTATCTCGGACTTTACTAATTGATTCATTACATGCAATCACATAAATTTTGATTGTTTTAAATCATGAACCGGTAGACTTGACATGCATTCGATCTAATGATTCCCACAGATGGCGTTAAAATTGAAAGCTTTGAGTTTAAATGCGAATGATCTGCCATGTGATTTCCTCGTCCTTCTGCCTTGGTTGAGTTGCTGCCCTCCGTACCTGAAGCCACCCGACAGGGAGACATGGAGTAACGCTGAGTGTGCTGGCTAGATGGGGCATGCTACTGGCACCATCTGTTTGGTGTTGATGCTGTTGATTCGGCTCATGCAATCGGACCATGGAGATCTCTTTGGGTTATCAACCCCAACTAATTGCTTGTCCTCGGCCTCCGTGTGGTTCATTGTTGCAACGGCTTATGTGGTTTTTTGCTTTTCCATGAGGGTTTGTCGTTTTGCAAGGGTTTACTGTTATGCAAAGGCTCTATGTCTTGATCAAGGTTATTGTTCATGTGGACATCTTTTGAAAATAATGAAGGTGGTAGCCATTGCCAACGCAGGGCCAGGGAAACCCCTCAGGTCATTCCTCTGTGGGATTCTTAGCTTGTATGGAGGTGTTTACTATATAGCTAGACTGAGGTTTTTGAGCCGTGATAACACTTGGTCACTCCTGCATAGGAAAGCCCCAAGGCACTTCTAGCACTCTTGGCGACAATCAACTCCAGGATTTAGCCGCGTAAGGTAACTTGTGGACACTTTTACACTTGAATGATTTAATTTGTTTGTTTTGTTTAATATTTCCCATACTATTTGCTCGTTGTGGGCATGGAAGCTGCCTGGCGTGAGAATCGACCACCTCCAAGGAACAAACTTCCCTTATGTTCATTTACCAGTTATGTTCGACTTTTCCATAAGTTTTTTCTAATTTAAGGTTTCGGTTGTCTGGTAGGTAACTATATAATGCTTAATGGTATTAGTGTTAGTGAAGGTCATTCCTCATCAAAGCTTAATGTTGGAATTTAATTCCAACTGCAAATAATGAACAACTGGACAGAAATTTGATTTCCCGTAGATGTTCCAGCCTGTTCGATGCCACAAAGTCACTCTTGATATTTTGCACATTGATGAGCATTAAATTCACAAAATTTAATTCCCCTGCAAGCGCCGACTTGTTTTCATTGAAAAAGGCATCACTGCTTCTGCATTCAATACGCAGATAAGCGTTACAGGATATTTTGTTTATTTTATCAATTAAACTGAGATATTTATTTTCCTATAAATGTAATGAGCAACAACATAGAAGAAGTGTGGCAACAACATTAATCTCTCTTCAATACAGCACAACAGTGCTAAAATGTAATTTCTGTGATTTAGAGAAAGAATGTGCAGCAGCACGAGCTCACATGAATGAAGCTTTATGCACAACAGTGCTGAGATAGAGTTGTTGAAACACAGTGCTAAGACAGAGTGTTGAAACAGCAGTGCTGAGACAACAATACTGAGACAGAGTATTTTTCTTATTTGTAATGCACACCAGTGTAGACATAACAACGTCAATTTGCAGGTATACACAGATTGAAGTGCCTCTGAAGCAGGCATGTTGAAATCCCTCTGTTAAGGGGTAGATGTTATTTGTGTGGAACAGAAGCGTTCCTTGGTGAATCCCTCTGTTAAGAGGAAGATTCTCTTAAGCATAGATTTGTGGAACTGAAGTGTTCCTGTTGTCAAGAGGAAGACGAATTTGTATCAGCTTGTTTACTCTTTATGAATACAAGTTTACTGTTTACAAGTTTATTGTTTAGCTTGTTTTCCCATTGCTGCAACACCAAATCCTGTTGCTGTAACACCAAGTTTAGAAAACAAAATTTTCAGTTTTCTGTGCAGAAACAGAGCATTTTTGTGTTGTCTGTTTGTTAAGGAATTTAGCAGAAAATTCCAACATGGTATCAGAGCTAGTCCAGGATCTTTGAACGCGTCAAAGAAGCTGAAGGAAGATTTCTTGCTACAATAGCTTCTCCAGCAGAGTGAAGACACAGTCAAGAAAGGATCCAAGGTATTTCTCAGTTATTTTTAAATATACAGTTAGTTATTTAAAATACTAGACTGTATTTGAAACATAGTTTAAAAGTGCAATAAATGGTCAGCGCAAACACTAGCATGGGTATGTTTAATACTCAGCTCCCACTATTAGATGGGAAAAACTATGACTATTGGGCAATAGTTATGAGAGCCCTGTTTACCTCACAAGATTTATGCCAATTTGTTGAGGATGGTTTTGAAGAACCAGCAGATAAAAATGAGTTTAATAGCTTAACTCAGGCAGAGAAAGCGCTGTTGAAGAGCTATAAGAAGAAGGATGCTTTGGCCCTCTACTTCTTGTATCAAGCAGTGGATGAGAGTGTGTTTCCAAGGATAGCAGCAGCTACGACATCCAAAAAACATGGGAAACTCTCAAGACAACCTATCAAGGCATGGAGAAAATAAAGACAGTAAAACCTGAGTTCATTGAGGAGGAAGCTTATGATGAAAGCTTAGAGAAAAGAGTGAATGATAAAAATTGTTTTTCTCGTGATGAAGATAATGAGGAGATGGCTGAAATGCATCCCCAAACAGCAACACCAACACAAGGGCAGCAAGTCGCACCCTTGAGGAAAAGTGAATGTGCTTCTCCAAGCACACCACAAGAAGCAACAAATAAAGGTACGAATTCTTTGTTTTCTTTATCTACTCATGTTGATGACCCTGTTCATTTCAAAAATGCAGTTAAAGATAGGAAATGGACAAAACCCATCAATGGGAGAAAGGAATTGAAGTTCCTTGAAGATCTGTTTAAAGAATATGGAGTTTGATATGTAACTCTTGCCAAGACGGCTGAGATGGGCTTTACTGCCAACAACCTTGTTAATATGACAGAGGAAGAGATTGAAGATTTGATGAAGACCCTTGTAGAACTCTATTAGATGGATCTTCCTATAGGGAAGAGATTTGAAATTACATTTGCCATGAGAGTAGAGAAGGAGCAAGTCGCTGATATTCTGACCAAACCATTGGATTAGAAAAGTTTCGAATTTTTGATGAAGTGTTTGGGTATGACTAATAACCCAACAGTTGAAATTAAGGGGGAGTGTTGGAATTTAATTCCAACTGCAAACAATGAACAGCTAGACAGAAATCTGATTTCCCATAGATGTTCCAGCCTATTCGATGCCGCAAAGTCACTCTTGATATTTTGCACATTGATGAGCATTAAATTCACAGAATTTAATTCCCCTGCAACCGCCGACTTGTTTTCATTGAAAAAGGCATCACCGCTTCTGCATTCAATACACAGATAAGCGTTACAGGATATTTTGATTATTTTATCAATTAAACTCAGATATTTATTTTCCTATAAATGTAATGAGCAGCAGCATAGAAGAAGTGTGGCAACAACGTTAATCTCTCTGCAATACAGCACAACAGTGCTAAAATGTAATTTCTGTGATTTAGAGAAAGAATGTGCAGCAGCACGAGCTCACATGAATGAAGCTTTATGCACAACAGTGCTGAGATAGAGTTGCTGAAACACAATGCTGAGACAGAGTGCTGAAACAGCAGTGCTGAGACAGCAATACTGAGACAGAGTATTTTGCTTATTTGTAATGCACACCAGTGCAGACACAACAACGTCAATTTGTAGGTATACACAGATTGAAGTGCCTCTGAAGCAGGCATGTTGAAATCCCTCTGTAAAGAGGTAGATGTTATTTGTGTGGAACAAAAGCGTTCCTTAGTGAATCCCTCTGTTAAGAGGAAGATGCTCTTAAGCATAGATTTGTGGAACTCAAGTGTTTCTGTTGTCAAGAGGAAGACAAATTTGTATCAGCTTGTTTACTGTTTATGAATACAAGTTTACTGTTTAGCTTATTTAATGTTGCTGTTACACCGCCTGCATATTGTTGTTACACCAGTTTTTAGTGTTACTGAGTATTGCTCTGTTAAGAGTTTTATTCTAAATTATCAGAAATTTTTTCCTTTTGCTGCAACGCCATATCCTGTTGCTACAACACCAAGTTCAGAAAACAAAATTTTCAGTTTTCTGTGCAGAAACAGAGCATTTTTGTGTTGTCTATTTGTTAAGGAATTTAGCAGAAAATTCTAACACTTAAATTGCTCACAACCTCATTGTTTTCCTTTCGAAGTTGGAATCTTATACCGTGCTTAATGGTATGAGTGTTAGTGAAGGTCATTCCTCTCAGAGCTTAAATTGCGACGTCATTGTTGGGCCTTTCAGGTTGGAATCTTATCTCTGGCATGAATTAAGTTATGGAACATTTTCCCATATGGTCAAAGACGGAGATTCCACGTCGATTTGGTTCAAGTTTTATCATTTTGGATATTATGTAATTAATTAAGCACACATGAATTATTAATGGAATTCTGTGTAGGCTCTCTTGGTAGTTATTTGGGAGATTACTCCAGTTGCGTAATCGATAGAGGGTTTAAACTCCTTTCGGTGGAGGATTGTTTTGCCACTCAACCACTTGAGTGAACCGACCTGTGTTCTATTGTTTAAACTGTTTAGTTTTTGCATTATCGGTTACAGGGCTTTATCTAAAATGTTCGAATGTTTGGCAATGAATTAAGTTAATAGCTACTATCATAGTTGTAATTGGGGCCGAGAGCCGAGAGGACCTTTCCCTTCTTCATGTAAATATTAGCTAGGATTATTGGAATTCGGTTTAGTTTATTTATTCAAAATATTTCCATGTTAAACAAGTATTCTGTGTAGTTGTGTAGTATGAATCTTGTTGTTTTTATATTTGAACTCTGCATTAACAGTTAAATAATATATGTGTTTTAATCCGCATTCCAGTCTATTTATTATCTTATTAGTGTAGTCATTTGTAAATATCGTGTAAAACTACTCAGGCCATTCCATAGATTCTCAGTTATAGTTACAGTTCTACATAAATAATTGACTTTTTTATTTAACTTTTATTATAATGGATAGTATACCATAATCACTAAATGACTATTCTCTTTCCTTCTACTATGTTATCTAACATTTATACCGTTATTAGAATATACTCTTTCCTTTTACTATGTTATCTAACATTCATACGGTTATTGGAATATACCCTTTACCATATGATTGTTCTATTTCCTATAATTATACTTTCCTTTTTGAATATGGTTTGTCATTCTAGAGTTTAGTCCAAGATAGTTCAAACATAACAATTTGACTCTATCATTAAATGTTAATCTCTATATGCTATCATTAATACTAGAAGAAATAGTATTTGATTCTATCATTAAATGTTAATCTCTATATGCTATCATTAATTCTAGAAGAAATTAACTGGAATACTTATCTGTTCTATCTATAGTTTCCAATAATTCCATAAAGTCTCTCTTCACAGCCACCAACCTGGCAATTACGTCCAGGTCCTCCCCGAGCACTTCCTCTATTGACACAATTTCCAACACTTCCTCTATCTCCCCTGAACACTTCCTCTGTTGAAACAATTTCCAATTACGGTTAGTGCTTTGGGCATGTGGATTCCACTGTGCAACTTCAAGTCCTACACTTTATAGATTGTTCATGAGCAACATCCCACTGGTTTCCTCCTCAGCTCTAGGATAATTTTTTCCTTTTTTCGCTTTTTCCCCTATATCTCCCTTTTCCAGGGCATAGGCATAACTGCTGTAATTGTAGTAAGCAATTTCGTTTAATTAATCATGTTTCCATTTCTAATCACTAACGATTAGATAACAATTTAATATCTAACTTTGCAGCCTTATAATACATAACAAAAGGTAAATGTAGTAAAACATAAACCAAATTAATAACTATAGTAAATCCTTTCAAGATGCCAAGGGTGTTACAAAAATCTATGAAGATGTATTTCATCATTGAGTAAGCATGGCATATTTTATATTTTACATATTTTAAATAAATCCCTCAAAGCAAGATACATTTATAAAAAACAATTGTGATCTAAACCAATATAGATCTATGTTTATTCTAGATCTATTAAGTGCCCGGGATCAAATATTTTTTCATTCTAAGCTATTTTTCATATCAAGAGTGCTAAGAGGGATCAATTTTTTTTCACTATATGCTACTTTGTATATCAAGATATTTGATCCCGGCCTTAGTAGATGCAGAGTAAGGAAGGATCTATGTTGATTTAATCCCCCTTTCAATAAGCTACATTCCATGGGTCAATACCATGTGCCATCTTTATTTTTATTATATTAATATTAGGGTTAGTATTATTTTTTTGCATTTTTATTTTTATTCATATTAATATTAATATTAGGGTTAATAATAATTTTTTTTGCATGATATTAATAATAATTTGGCCCAGATATTTGACCCAAAGAATTCACCTAAATAAAATCTCATCTTTGAGTGTTCGTAATTATAAAGTGAATTATGGAGTAAATATAAAGAAATATTTTATTTATTTACCATACCTTTGGTTTATTTATATTTTTATTAATTGACCATACCTCTTTTATAAATATGGTATTTGACCCATGGTATTAAGCCCATGGTATTAAAATGTTATTTGGGCCATAGACTTCATTTAAATAAAACCTTTTTTGTGACTTCCTAAATATAAAGAAGTTTCTCGACTAAATATAAAAGATGTTTTATTTATTTAGCATATCTTCTTATATTTTTATTTATTTATCATACCTTTTGTTTATTCATATTTTTATTTATTTACCATATCTTTGGAGTAAGTATGAAAAATGGTTTTATTTATTTACCATACCTATCTTTTAGTGTTCATAAACCTCATTATATTTTAAATTTATATTGCGTTTATACATAGTAATAATAATTAGATTGATTTATAGGTTGACATTATATTAAAAATGTTAAATGTTTACATTTAAATTTATATTTACATTTACATGTTTATATGAGATCCATACCTATTTTTTAGTGTCCACAAACCTCTCTATATTTTAAATTTATATTCTGTTTATACATAATGATGATTAGATTGATTTCTAGCCAACATAAAATAAAAAATGTTAATAAGATTAAAATGGTAAATGTTAAACATTACGTGTTAATTGTTTACATTTACATTTATATTTACATTTACATGTTTATATGAGATCCATACATATTTTTATTGTCCATAAATCTCTTTATATTTTAAATTTATATTGCGTTTATACATAAAAATGATTAGATTGATTTCTAGCCAACATTAAATTAAATATGTTAAATGTTAAACATTACATGTTAAATATTTACATTTACGTTTAAATGTTTATATGAGATGTACCCATACTAGGTGCTGAGTTGTAGAGCGCCTCTCAATACAATAATTTTTTTAATAATAATATTTTATAAAAACAATTGTGTTATTTAATATTTCAATTATATTTTTAGTTAAAATGTTTATTATAATAAAAAGGAATTTAGATTTAATCATACAACACAAGACTTTTTCACCATTGGTAAAAAATTACCTTAGTGTCGGAATATCATGACCATACACATCGGCTGAAAAAATTATGTATCCTTTTTTTTAATGGGTTTATTCTCTATATACACATAATTCTACATGATTTGGTCAGTGCCAATACCAACATTGCCAAAATGCATAATAGTTGGCTCAACTAGTAGATTTATTATTTGTGAGCAATATGCCAAAAAGAAGGAAAACAATAGTTGTTACTTCTTTTTATTGAAATTTATGTAATTTTTTTTTATTACAAATTAATATTTGAATAGTATTTTATATTTTTTTATTTCTAACCATTTTTTTGGTTTATTGGTTAGATTATGTGATTTTGAGATGCTTTTAATTTGTGGTTTGAATAATTATATTGAAGGGCATCTAATTTTTTTCAGTATATAAATTTAATCAAAGAAATTGAAAAGAATCAATACAATATTTTTTTTATTTTTTGTAAATGATTTAAATTGTTTAATACAGATTAATGTTCGACTAATGTTTTATATATCTTTTGATTTTTAACAATTTCTTTTTCTTTTGTTTATTAAGTTATGTGATTCTTAAAATGACTTGCACCTAAGGGCATTTAAGTTGTCAAAATTACTAGGGATCACATTTAGCATAGGTCACACTAACTATTAGCATGGTTTGATTTTTTGCCATGGAATTCAGAATCCTATGACTTTTAGAGCACAAAGTGCCTTAACATAACACTCTGTCACAATATGTTTTAGAGCTTAGCTTCTTCTTGTATAGTTAAAATGTAAAACTAGAAGTAACTTTTTGAACAATAAAGTGTACAAACACTTTTTATAAAATTTTGGTTGCGTAGTGTTTATACCATTGATTTTATTTAAGGTAAGTATAAATTTTAAAACAAAATATTAGATATACAATATGAAATGAAAATTATTAAAATCAAATAGCATTGAATAGAAGATTTCATGAAAAATCCACTTACATTGCTCTCACAAGGGATGATAGAGATGCAAATATTTCACTAACTAAAATTTATATCTATAGAAAATTGATGATTCCCTATTGAAGGCTAGTTCAAGGTTAGATTAAAAACTTAAATAAAATTTTCAAAATGTGTCTATCAAGGCTTTATCAAACCATCAATTGAGGTCTTCTTAAGCTAAAATAAACGACCTTATTTTGGAAATATGTATATTAAGATATGATCGCAAAAGTGATTATCTATTTATTGTTGTAACAAATACAACCACATTAACAAATATAGTTGGTATATATTTTATTGGTATTATTTTCCATCTTCCAAATATAAATTTAAGCTAAGCAACATCAACCATTATATTAATGTGGTTATTCTAATTTATAATTATAACTAATTAAAAAACTATATCCTCATCATACTAACCATAATTTTAAAATAATTAACAATTACCATAATAATTACAAAATAATTATAGTGTTAAATTATAAATTAGAAAAAAAAAATTGATAACGCATTTTATTTACTATTATTATTTTTATTTAATTAATAATGCATGTTATTTACTATTGTTATTATTATTAGCTATGAATAACATTCAACTTCTAAAGCAGTATTCATGATTGTGGTAAGTATAATATTCATTTTCAATTTAAAAACAATTCGAATAAAATGCTGGCGACTATTCAACTTGTGGAGCACTATTGTTACCTATGAAAAATATTCAACTTCTAAGGCAATATTGAAGATTGTGGTAAGTTTAATATTTACAATTAATTTGAAAACAATTCGAATCAAATGCTCGCTACTGTTCAACTTGTGAAGCAGTATTGAAGATTGTGGTATGCTCGCTACTGTTCAACTTGCGAAGCAGTATTGAAGATTGTGGTAAGTGTAATATTCAGATTCAATTGAAATCAAATGTTGGCTACTCTTCAAATTTTGAAGCAGTATTGGAGATTGTGTTAAGTGTAATATTCATATCTATTTGAAAGCAATTCAAATAAAATCCTATATTATTGGTCACAATATTCAATGCCTTACACGAAGGTGAACATTCACTCTCATTATTAATTGATACTGTGCCATCGTCCCTGTACTACAGAAATAATGATTGCGTTCTTGCATCACCGAAGATAATGTGGCTGTTGCGAATGCAGTTGTTAATGTGGGTGAAACAGAGTTACAAGCTCGACCAGGTCCACTCGACGACAGTTGGGACAGGGACACACCACAACAACGGCACAAGGCTCAACGCCTCCTTCACACCATGCAACTCCTTGCAGGTACCACACAAGTGTTTAATCAATGGCTTCACACGCCCTCGGCTCAACAACAACTTCACAAGGATTGACAAAAGCAACACTTTCTCCAACAGGACGACAATCACATATGCATCAACACTACAAAATATTTAACATGAAATAACAAATTGTCATTCATAAGCTTCTCCGCAGGTGCAACTCAACATCCGCTCACGGTCCGCCGCAACATCAATTCTCGGCTAATGGTGGCAGCGAAACACAACAGATTTAACCGCAAACACAGAGTCCCTTTGCTACCAAGCTCACAACTCCCTGGCTGGCCGGTTCCACGCTCAGGCACAGTCTCTCAGGATTTCACAAATGACAGTGTCCAACAATTACGCTCTCATGAACAAGGAGTAACAGCCCATTCAAAAGCCACGCAGAATAGCCCGCACACTTTTCTAATGAATTGGCTTCTCAACAAATTTCAACGCTGCATATACAAAAAAACGACGTCCGCACTCTTTTTGTAACACCTCTCGTGAAAAGTTAATGTTAGTAAATAGTAAAAGTAATTATGAACAAAGACTTTATTTGAAAAAGTATATATAACTTTGTTATTAATTTTATGTTAATTAAAAACAATTGTGTTAGTACTATTTGAACTGAGCTTATGATTAATTGTGTTAGTACTATTTGAACTGAGCTTATGATTAATCATGGTTAGTAACTGTGGAATCAGTTACAATGGAATGCTAACTACCTTCAGGAGGTAGTTGAGACCCCAGAGGAAAAAGGGGGATTGCCAAGTCTCGTTAGGATCAGATGGCAGAGAAAAAAAAAAATGGAAAAATGTTCATGCTATGTTTGGTTAGGATCAGATGGCATAAGAGGAAAGGAATTTTCCTGTGTACGCTATGTCTGGTTAGGATCAGATAGCGTTTACTGGCGAGACCAGTGTAATTGCAATCGAGAGGACCTGCAAGTGCTTGGGGGTGGAAGGTCAAAGAAGAACTCTTCCTACGGATGGGTGGATTGGCAAGCATTACAAGTAGGTTTACAGAGAAGCAGGTACGGTTTATAATGCATACATCTACTGAAATATTCCCGGTATTATTCTGTGTAGAGAAAAATAGAAATAGATGAAAGACATCTAACTGTTCCTTTTTAATAGAAAACAAGAAAGAAACTAGCTTCCGTATTATAGACAGAGTATGAATTAACATGCATTCGACAGGGAGAGAATATGAAAATTCCATACGAAAGAACTTGCATTCCATACTCGAAATAAGAACATAAACAGAAATAAATAGCTCAATCATTTCAGCGACAACATAAAGTCATTAATAAAGAACACTGTGGTAAACCCTGGATTTATGTTCAAGAATCGAGAAAAAGAACCTAGATAACTTTGTGCACAGAGAATCGAAACATAATTTATTTATATGTTCTTTGCTAAAGACTGTAGTATATAGGTAACATTATGACATCCATCACAAGACGAACCCAGCGTGATCATCCAACTAACCGAACTCATGACAAAATGCGAAATTTATAATAAAATAAAACAATGTTGTTATACGTAGAACCCCTGGTCTAGTAGCCCGTAAGGAAAACTCAAAGAGGGTTAACAAAACCGGATTCCATCATAACAGTCCTATATTACCATATAAATGCTATGCGAGAGCTGAATAAAAAGAATATACATTCGCTATTCATAACATAATCAATAAGAATGGATGCCGAGGGCAGAGCAATGGTAACTAGGGTTACATGCTCCCTCAGCCAGTTCTAGCCGATAAAACCCCGATTTGGTAAACCATTCTAGCAGGAGCTTGCGCTCAGCTAATGGAGGCATCCAAGTCGGAATCGAATGGCAAACATATTACCCATCTAAACTGAAGTAAAAACAATAGGAATTTGGTAACGATATAGATTTATATTAAAAACACCGAACAATAAATTTGTAACAGATGAAAGCAAATGACCAGACGGCCGTGATACAAACCCTATATTTTAACAAAGACTAGAAACCAAATGCCTTCAGGGAAGACCCTGAGCTTGTGCAGGGGACAGACCCGAGATTTATTGCCCGGTATCCCTGCCAAGGGAATGAAAGAGACTCAGCCTTTGTCTAAACAAAACCCTGTATACATGGCTGTGATAAGTGTTCGATACTTACCTAACAATGGGCGAGGCAGCTAATAGAGGAACCCTTGCTCCTTATGGTGAATCGATGCACTACCTGTACAGAACATTAGCCGTGTTAGCAACAGGAAAAACGCTGGCGTAAACCCATGAAAGAATGCAAGGAGCAGAGAAATAAAAAAAAAACATTAATACTCACCGTAAGACGAACCTGGTGTCGTGTAAACCTGAATGCCAATAACTTCAAATAGTGATGAGGCCGAGCCGAATGGCAGGAGCGGCATGTCTGAGGCTAAAGGGCATTGCAGTCGAATGCAGAAGAAATGTTGACAGAGTCAAGACTACAATGCTGTGGCGATGCAGAATCAAGGAAATGAGAGTTAAGGTCACCCGGAAGAACAAACAGACACATAAATAGCTACATAGTATTACCGGTTCATGGCATGGATCATAACCCTCGATCTGCATTTAATCACTGGTATCCGTTTGATTGCCGGTGACCCTTGGTGAGCTTCGGGCGCGAAATTGGCCAGCCCGAGGAGTCAGGACCGTAGACCTTAGAGTTTAGGGCGCACATGGCAGCTTGCCATCTGCCCTTCATCTCTACAAATGGACGACGGGAAATCCTCCAATTGGATCGAGGATATAAATGCCGGATAGTCTATCAACCTCGATATCTCGGGATATGGAAAACGGAGTTTTACAGTTGAGTTCATAAATATGCAATTAACACTGACAGTGCCAATTGTGCGACTAACGGGTTCCCGGGTTAACATTATAAATATATGTGTCACCATTACAGTGTTTATATGTACACGTAGACAGTCAACGCATGAATATACCGTGACCTCTCAATTGATATCTATTGACTACATTTCTTATGTTTGTAGCGTAATTGTAATTGTGTTAATAAATGAATGATTATGATTAAGGTAACCATTCATATGTAATTATGAATATAGGAACCATATGTAAAAGGAGTTAATATTGCTGTAAAAAAAAACAAAAAAAAAATTGTTGGAAGTGTGACAAATTGGTATCAGAGCCAGGTTTACAACTCTGTGACCTTTGGGAAAATTTCAAAATTACAGTAACATAAATATGAATAGTATCATGATAAAAGTTCAGAATACGCTAAAGATAAATTATATCTGTTAATGAGTTATTCTTAAGCAGGTAGTAGCAGAATGAGGAGAGCAAATAGTGCTCCTTATGGAAATCTGGAACCACCTGACAACATGGGACAACCTCAGGGAAATCCTCAGCTTTGGGTACAATTGGGAGCAGCAGGCCGCAATACTGATTCAACACTAATGAGGACAGTTTAGGAGCTAAAGGACGAAATGGCCCGGCTGCGTGCGGATAACGCAAGATTAAATGTAGAACAGGAGAGGATTGTAAAAAGCTTATCCGATGAGAAACATCAACAACAGTCACATCCGAGACCCGAACAACCACGGGTAACAGATGAACAGAGCTATCATACTGAACAAGAAGAAGCAGAGGACAGAGCGGAGACGCGAGGAGAGAAGTCTGTCAATGCTTCTGAATACCGAACCCCAAAAAGACCCCGGATGGAACTACAAGGAGAGTTTCGGAAGATTAAACCACCTCATTTCGATGGGGAATCAGAAGAAGCTGCAGAGGCATGGCTAATTAATATGAATAAGTATTTTCAAGTGTATGAATATGATCATCATCTTAAGGCAAGGCTAGCTATATTGCAGCTGTAGGCCAAAGCCACGCTATGGTGGGAGGAGGTCAAGATGGTGCGGGGAGTGAGTGAACAAGATGTGACCTGGGAAATGTTTCAAAGATCTTTCAAGGAGAAGTATCTGACAGAATGCTTTTATGATGAAAAAGCGCGAGAATTTCATGATCTGCGACTTGGACAGCAGACCATTGACGAGTTTGTAACTAAATTCACATCCCTGCTTCGTTACGTGCCCTATATTCGTGAGGAGAAGGCTAAGGTACAAAGATTTGTTAGTAGCCTACCTTTGAGAATGCGAGAAAGGATAGAGTTCGATAATCTGAAGACGATGGATGAAGCAATTCGGAAGGCAAGACTGTGTTATCAGCAAAACAAATCAAAAGGAGGAAATTCTGGGAAGCGTTGGACAGATAAGCGGGGCAGTAAAATGCCTATGGGAAGTAAGGGAGCATGCAGCAGTTTTCAAAAAGGATTCTCGAAAGGAGCCAATACTAAAAATCCAACTAAAAATCAGAACAGATTCAAGCCTCCTGTAGAATCCAAATATAGTGAACAGCAAGTTAGATTGGACAATGAAGGCTCAGCTCGGCCACCTGTTCAGTGTTGGGGTTGTGGTGGACCCCATTATGTTAGAAATTGCCCTCATCGGAAGGACATCGATAAGTTGTCCCAGATCTATGAAGCTTCAACAGTAGGAGATGTGTCTCGATCTATGCCCAGAATAAATGCAGCAGTGGAGGATCGACAAGCTGATTACCAGCCAACAATGATAGAGTTTGAAGGTAAGATCTTTGATCGAACTGTTTCTGTTTTAGTAGATCCAGGAGCTACTTTAAGCTATATAAGTCCCAAAGTTGTGGAAAGCTGTGGTTTGCAAACTACTAAATTTAAAAGCCCTTGGCTAGTACAGCTGGCCACTGGGGCCAAAAGACGAGTACTAACTAAAGTCAGCAACTGTCCATTAAGGTTAGCTGGCCAAACAATAACAACTGAATTAAACGTACTCCCTCTTGGTTCCTATGATGTACTGATAGGAATGGACTGGTTGGAACAGCGATGGTCTATAATCAATTGTAAAACAAAAACAGTCTCGTACCGAGATGAACTCTATGTGGGAAAGGAGATTCAAGGCATCCAGAAACCAGTGCAAATTCAGCCGATCACGGCCTCACAGCTGGTTAAGTGTATCCGGAAGAAGTGCCAGATGTATGCAGTACAAGTGGGGTTCGCAGATTCTGTGGATAAGGTTGCAACTGTTAAAAATATACCAGTAGTGCAAGATTTTGCAGATGTATTTCCTGAAGAAATTTCGGGACTGCCACCCAAAAGGGATTTAGACTTCACCATTGAGCTGATACCCGGAGCCGCCCCAGTGTCCCGAGCACCCTATTGGATGAGTGTGTCGGAGTTAACTGAGTTAAAAATGCAGCTGCAAGAGCTGCTGGAAAAGAAGTATATGCCCCCCAGTGTCTCTCCTTGGGGAGCTCCTGTGCTATTTGTGAGGAAGAAAGATGGGACTCTACGAATGTTCATAGACTATAGACAGCTGAATAAACTAACAGTTAAAAACAAATATCCACTACCCTGCATTGACGAGCTGTTTGATCAGGTAAAGGGGGTGACAATCTTCTCAAAGATCGATTTAAGATCGGGTTACCATCAAATCAAAATCAAAGATGAGGACATAGCCAAGACAACGTTTTGTACTCGTTATGGACACTACAAGTTCGTGGTACTGCCTTTTGGATTAACTAATGCACCTGCAACATTCATGTGTTTGATGAATAGTGTATTTCATCAGTACCTAGACAAATTTATATTGATCTTCTTTGATGATATACTTATATACTCCCGGAATATCAAGGAGCATGAGGAACATTTGAGGATAGTGTTACAAACATTACGGGAGCATCAGTTACATGGAAAATTCAGCAAATGTGATTTTTATAAAGAACAGATCCAGTATTTGGGCCACATTATTACGAAGGAAGGTATAGCTGTGGACCCCGAAAAGATTAAAACTATAATGGAATGGCCTACACCCAAGGATGTAGCAGATATTCGATCCTTCATGGGGCTGGCTGGATATTACTGACGGTTTGTAGAAGGTTTTTCTAGAGTTGCCTACCCTATTACCTCCTTGCAAAAGAAGGGAAAAGTGTTTAAATGGACAGTAGACTGTCAACGGAGTTTCGAACAGCTCAAACATTTACTTACCACAGCACCTGTGTTGTGTGTGGCAGATCCTAAAAAGGAGTATGTAGTTTGCACAGATGCCAGTAAGGAGGGTGTGGGTGGAGTGCTAATGCAGGAAGGTAAAGTGATTGCCTATGAATCCAGAAAGTTAAAAGAACATGAGCAGAAATATTCTGCCTATGATCTAGAATTAACCGCTGTGATCCATGCCTTGAAGATGTGGCGCCATTATTTGGTAGGGAGGAAATTTCTGTTAATGACGGATCACCACAGCTTAACTAGTTACTTTAGTCAACCCACTTTAAATGCAAGGCAAGCAAGATGGGTGGACTTTTTGGGAAATTTCGATTTCGAAATTAAACACTTAAAGGGAAAGGAGAACAGAGTAGCTGATGCACTGAGCCGAAAAGTGCATTGCATTTATGAGATTGGTATTAGTCAAGGATGGTCCACCCTTGACAAAGAGATTGAGGAGGCTGCAACGCAAGATCATATTTATTTGCAAAAGAAACATTTGGTGCAGAATTCAGATACCCGTTCAAAACAACAAGGTTACACCTTGAATGCAGCTGGAATTTTGTGTTATCAAAAGAAGATTTATATACCCAATCAGAGCAGTATTAAAGAAAAGATTTTGGATGAAAATCATAGAAGTCCTTATGCAGGACAT